>JABCKH010000608.1:0-11285 GCA_018851285.1 Lyophyllum semitale | reverse complement strand
CGGTGCCATCCAACCGCTAATACCGATTCAGCTAATGTACTACCTCCTGGTGATTATGGCCTTAAATCCCTCCTTTCATACTGTCCTGTCCAATACACTGTATAGGGGCCCCCAAGTGTGTCAGTACCACTACACTGTATGTCTTCCTTTCGCGTCCCAGAGGCTCCTTTACATCGGTCAGATTAGGTACACTGTGTAGCTCCTTTGGGAGGTAGGACACCATACACTGTCATGTCCCTACCTGCGGCAACAACCTTGAGGACGTGTTGATGGGCGCTCGGTATGCATTGGAGTGGAACATGCCGGACACGGTATGCATCCTAGTGCCGGTTGAGTTCGCAGCAGATTTGGAGAACCTGCTTCAAAGGTAGTTTGGAAAACGTCAAGATAGTTACATTGCCAACGCTTCGGAAGCCGCTCGCAGATTTGGAATTGGTACATAAGCCACCCACACATGTATATACTTTGATTCAGCCTATCGTGATAACCGTCATTTGTCGTTCTCGTGCAGACTGAAGCAGAAACCTGCTTGGACTTATAGTACTAGTATGGGCGAGGAGTCTTGATAGACACCACACCCTCACAGATAAGCTCGGAGACCATCATGATGGTGGATGTTGATTCGAGTCAATACTAGGTAGTAGATCTCCAGGCGGACGGTGAGACGGTGTATAATTCGTACTACTTTCCACTAGATGTACTACTGCGTGCTTGAACAGAGGATAGCTGTACATATTTCTGGTGGTCCGCGATGGAAATGAGAGCACTTACTAGCATGAATCTTTATTGCCATGCTCCAAGTCATACGTCGTTGCCAGTGCCACTGTGGTTGCCTTGGAATAATATACCGAAGATAAAATGGGTTCAAGGTACGCCCGGGCCAATGCTCGCACCTAACGCAATATCCAGACGACACCCATCTTCTACGTGTCGAGATGGAGTGCGGCCGTAGTATGCAACACACTCTATAATAACATCAGTCCCATACACATATAGATTACGATTAAAGTAAGCGCACCTTCCTCTCCCCCCTTCTTCGAAGTCATGCGATGGCTCAGACTGAATGACGCCACATAAGAAACGGGATAAATATATATATATATATGCATGACATACCCATTTCTCGGTCAGATATCTTGAACATTCCGCAAGGACGAAAATATGCCCCGGGTGTAGGCAAAAATAGCGGAGAATCGACATTCGACACAACAACAAGGAGAAGCGGCGCTGCAGATGACAGCTTGAGCAAGACATTGACTTGGTCAAGATTAAGAAAGGTGACGAGACAGACGCACCGTTGGGTCAATGAGAAGGATCAATGGTGCTCTACGATTGCAAATGTCCTCGTGGCTGAAGTGTTAAATCGACCTCACTAGTGCAACACTGGAGATGTCAGGAGGCCGACTGTCGTAGTACCGTAGTTCGATCCCTATTGCGAGTAATGTTTTTTGCATCGCTGATGCTTCATACAAAATATGTTGAAAATATATATATTTTAGGCGCTTGGCTAAACAGTCGCTGGCGCCCAAGTCCTATTCATCTTCGACATCCAAGTCCACACATCAGCTCTCAAATTTGGTATCAACATGTCTACTTCCGACTCAGAGGAGTTGCCACCGTCACGACAGTGTGTCCGCCGAGTCTCTGGGCGATTACTAGGGTCAGGGTCGGATTCCGAGTTCCAAGTCAAGTTAGTTCTTCCTATGGGGGTATCAGGATCGGGTCAAATGTGATGGATAGAAAACATAGATGATTGTGCCAGGAAGAGTAATTTTGACGCGGCGCGGACTCTAGTATGCTGCGGTCAGGGTACTTTGTGACCCCAGGTAATGCGCTCGGGGCCGAACAGCTTGAAAGGCACGACAGACTCGCTACAAATAGCCTGATTGAACAAGTTTCTGCAATCTCATGACCCTGGCAGGAGACTTGTGCATTTTCTAAGTATGTTGGCAATTTCTGCACCATTTCAGCCTCTGAATTACCTCATCTCTAGTTCGAGCAAACGTTCAAATCTGCGTCGGAGAGCCACCGTGACATAGCATAAGCCATGGAGCCAGGCCAAAGAACCTTTGTGACGCATCCTTCCAATAGCACGCGTATTAAACAGAACATAGATCTCTACGACAGGCTGAAAGCACTGCTGGGAGATGGTGCTTTTGCTAACTTGCTCATTGGAACAAGTTCGATACCTGGGGACCAACCTGAGCCAATTAGTAACAGCATGCATGTGCAATCAGTGCGGCGTAGTAGAGACGGTAATACCGCATGTCAGCACTGCATCGAATCAAAGGTGAGATCAAAGTTTGTTAAAGCTGTGAGAGCTCTGAATCATTACGACCAGGGCTAGTACTAGCAGGGGAGCGGCGAGAAACCTATTGTAAAATAAAAGTTGGAATTAGAGACCGCATGCAGGTCGCGAATGTGGAGGAAACACGATTTGAAGCAGCGAGAAAGTCACGGTGGAGCACAACAATCATAAGGCTAGGGCAAAGGAAAGCAGAAACACAAGTAAGCAGAAGCAGACATGGTACAAGCCCTGCCGCGAGCTTGTAATAGGGTACTCAGGCTGGGACTTGGGTTGTGGCGCGAGACGAAGTCACCAAAAGGGAAAATGGCAACAAGCCAAAATAAAGGCGGGCAAATTCCAATTTTGAGTTTGCGCCTCCCGGAGTCCGCCTTTGTTGTTATGTATGTAGCAATATTTGTGCATATCTACCGATCGGTTGCTGTGCGGCCCGACTCGGACACATGTCCGACTACCCAGTGAGTTCAACTTGAAGCAACTCGGACTCAGTTCCAGCTTTGCACTATGACTTGACTACGGGTGACCGCTCTGTTTCTTGCGCCAAATTCCGGCACTCCTGCAGGTACTCCATCTTTTCACTTTGCTGCACGTTCAAGTCTTGACTCCGCCTCCTTTGAGGAGTCTCTTATTACCTTTAACGACTCACTCTGGTTTTATCATTGGGCTACCAGTGTCAAGTGGGAACATATGGGCCGGCTGAAAGTCCAGACTGCACACGGGCGGCGGCTCTGCCGAAGAATCGACCTGCGCTGCTTGAGCACAGCCTCAGTTTTCTTTCGCGCTGCAGAGTAAAAGGACCGAGGCGCGGTCAATATTAATGACTCCCTTTTTATGACTATGGCTGGTGCGCTGATTTAATTGGTGGTATCAGGCGCTGCTGTTGCTGATCTGTCGTTGGTATTCTTTGTCAATTCCCAGCTTTGTTCTTGAAAGAGTCGCGCTGGTCTTTTAGCGCCTTGGCCTGCTGCCAGCGAACCTCAGCAAAAAAAGAATGATCATGAGATCTACTCTTTGCGGCGCTTGTTCTGGTGCGTCCCACCTGGCGACTGATCCGATTGACTGCTGCTGAATGATGCACAGAAGTGCTGGCTAATCCCTCAACAATTCGGGTGCACCGGTGCGGCTAAAAGCTCGTTCTTGCGAGCCCTCTTTTGGTGTGCGCTTAAATTAGCACTTTGTTGAGCCACCCCTTACCCGACTTTGAGACTAGTTGAACCGGAATTTGGAGCGCTCGTACACCATATTGGACCACAAGTAGCAGGCATTTTTCTGGTGTGAAAAGGTCATTTGTTTTTGACGCTTCATTCGCTTTTATCTGATAATTGGTCCATTCACCCAGCTTCAATTCAATTGTAACCCTCCACAGGTATTTACGAGGCAAATCGCGCAACTGCGCGTCGTACTCTTCATCGCAGCCGCCGCCTGCTTCTCCCCGCAGTGGTGGGCCTCCTCTGATTTTCATGCTGCTCAACCCGCTGCTCAGCACCAACAATTACCCCTCCACTGGAAAATCCCCCGATATGCATCTACAGATCGATTTACACAACGGAGGTAAACCGTGGCGCCCTCTCTTTTCCAGGCGCACCTTTCTTGGTCAGAACTATCTCCTTCTGGTAAGCCCAGGGTTCACAGATCCTGGGGGATGCCTCCGAATAACGAGTCATAGTCCCAGAATAGGAATCCCGAATTTACTTTTTAAGAGCCAACAAGTCATTTTCCCAGAATAGGAATCCCGAATTTACTTTTTGAAAGCCGCCGCTCTCCTGGCTTCGATTTTCTAAAGGTACAAATACCCTTGCGTGCCTCCGAACTGCCGGTCGTACAACTTGCGCCCACTTTATCTGTCCTGATGTTGACGCCTTCTCGCCTGGTGTCCAGGGCCACTCTCATGCCCGCAGCAATGATGCCTCCACCCAAATCATCTGCTAGAGCACTGAAACGCGAACCCTCTGTTCTGTTCACAAATCCGACTCTCCATCCAGACCCTGTGAGTGATCTACCCCCAAGTCAGAAGTTCAGGAAGCTGTAAGCCTTCAGTCGAGGTTGTAATTGTGGTTTACTCAGTGGCTGACCTCAGCCCCAGGTTTGCGAGCGACCCTCTCACCCAGCATGGTCGCAACTTTGGCCGCACCGTCCATGCTTTTTGTGATTTGTATACGCTCATCATCAGTGGCATGGCAATAGAAGCCGGTGTCGCTACCCATCCTGAAAAAGTTCTCTCGAACCTGTAAGTGCACAGCACTTTGCCGCGCTCAACTCTCGCTCAACTTCTTTTCTCAGAGAGTGGCGGGAGTTTTGTGCCTATCAGGAGCTGCTGAGTGTCGTGCCTACCCTGCAAGAGAAGTTGTTGAGTGTGTCAGACGGAGAAATCCAGAGGTTAGCCCGCTTGGTGAGGTTGTATTGTGATTCATTTGAGCTTGTCCTTACCCCTACTGGGTCAGGTTCAGAAGGGGTCTGCGTTTGCGTTAATCGACGATGCCAAAACTCTGAAGGGAGAAATCTTGGACTGGATCACCCCAGCTGGCCGTGCCCTAACACCGCTGCTGGACCGCAGCGTAAAGATAAACCGCGGATATCGCCATCCAGTCACTGGTTTCTTGTCGTGCCCAGCGCACTTGAACTGGTTCGATGCCAAGTAAGTGTTTGCTCTCTCTACTTCCCCAGTTACATAGCCGGTCCTCACTCCAGACTGCCTAGTGTTCGAGAGCCTCTCCGGTCCAGTGAGCTTCTGCCAGATCCTGCGCAATACTGGCCGATTTTTATCTTCCAGAATTTTTCTTACAATCCGGAGGATCCCTGGATGGGCCTGTTTCGGAGCTCCCTCTTGGTGACTGTACTGCTTTCAGCTTAGCATGTGGAACTCTTTCATTAATCGTGCTTCAAACAGGCATATAAACATATTTTCCTTGCCCAAGGTCGCAAAGAAGAAGAAATCGTTCCAATTACCCAAGTTTCGTTGCCATCAATCGCGTACACAGCAACCCAGGTGGGTGGCTTCTTTATTTTATTGCCTTCCGAATTTCTGATTGCCTGGGGCTTAGATCCGGCACGCGCTCTCCTCCTCTGCTGTATTTTCAAGCATCGAAGCTTTGACAGCCTCTCAAGCCTTCTTCCAATCCATCTTGGACTTTTTTTACCTGTTTGAACAGGGGCAGGAAGTCGTTGAGCTGCTCAATTGGTGGAACAAGTGAGCCGCTCTTCAATACAATTTTTTCGCAGCAGGTTCATAAGCGGTGTTTGCCAGGCAAATTTTCCCTTCTGACAGCCTAGCCCGAGCCGGGCAGTTCAGATGCGAGTAATCTAGGATTCGAGCAGGCGCACTTCTCGCCATTGACAATACTTTGTCCAGCGCAGCGTGGTTGCGGTCGGTGGACTGGTATCTCAAGTTACTACTAGGTCGCCAGATTACCATACTTATCTTGTTTGAATATGTTTTTTTGCCATCCTTTTGACCTTGAAAAGACAAGTTTTAAACGTAAGCTTGATCATCGGCATTTCAACTTGAAATGGCCATCCCGGCGAGTCCTCAGCCTGATCGTGTGCTCTCCAGACTAACAAATGCAAATTATCCTCCTTGACCGGATCGTGTGCTTACTCTCCGGACTCCATCATGATTCTGCCTGCTTAACTTCAATCTGCACGGTGGCCTTTCCTTTGCTCGACACAATCTCCAGATAATCTCAAACCATGTAAAGTGGCGCGACTGGCATTTGTTTTGATAAAAAAGAAGCTAATTCTTGGCTAATTCGAATAATTTCTAGGCCCCTACTCTGTACTATATTCCACCCTGACCTTCTTGTGAGCGGGCGATATCAGGCAGGTATGGCGATGGAACACGTCGTTGGTGATTACCCAGTAGCACCAGCAACACTGAGTAAATATACTGGCAAAGACATCTTCAGGCAGCCCCGGAGTGGACCCATCGTCAAGCTGCATCAGGAGCGCGAAGGTGGTCGGCTGACCATTCTCTGGATTGCGCAAACGCAATGGTATTGCTTCGCAAAGCGTTAACAACAAGTCGTCTTTGGACCTGCCATGCTCACTCACCCTCAATACCGCGCGGGTCGCGCCTATCCTTTGGGTCCTCCGAGTCTGCGGCATAATGTGGTAAGTTTCACTGTTGACTTGTGTCGTATGATGTAACTTACCAAGCAGGCTGTATTTCTTCACGGGCAATGTCGGTAGCGCAAAGAAATACTCCAAAGCAACTAGAATGAAGTTCGGCTGTGAGTGTAATCATCTTGTGTTCAAAGCAGTTGGCCAAACCTGAGTATCCGCACCTATCTCGAGCACAACTTGCCTCACTCCCCACATTGCGGAACTCGCTTTCAACATATGCGGTGTGCTTTCCGTCGAGGACACCACACAGACACGAAGGCGCGCGGAAGTTGTGAGTTTCGCGGTAAGCAGGTAGTTGCTCGGAACTGATGCGTTGCTCATCATCTCCCTCAACAGGCCTCAATACCTCTAATTAGTAAGAAGGTAGAGTAGCGACTGGATAACTACTTACCAGAGCCAAGGACGGAGGTCACCCTTTCCAGGATCATAGTGGAGGATGTAGGGAGCTTTAGAGTCGACTTGTCGCTCAATGCGCTCAAGGAGTACTTTGACGGTCTCGAACCTGGAGTTTGGGTGAGGCATGGTGAAAATGCTAACCATAGTAGCATCATCAGCACCGTTCTTATACGCTGTTTGATTAGTGCTGTGCCTCAATACCATTTTGATGTAAGGACCCTTTGTTTGGCTGTTATCAGTTTCGGAACTTTTCTTACTATGACTTGAAGAAATTTCCTGGAATAGCAATGCCGAACTTGGCCTGTGAGCTTTATCGGAGGAAGTGTGTGCCTGGTATTTCCTTAACCATCAAAAATACTACTAGATTGGTCAGAAGGTGGCGTGCAACTGACTCAAAATCCTATCAACTGCGCAACTTCCTGCCAGTTGGTGAAGGCAGTGTACGTTCTCCCAAATCCTGACTCATTAAAATTTCCTAGCCAGGCAAGACGCTTCCCCATCGGCTTGCACAACCCCAGGTGGCGCCGGACATGCCTCAGCTTCATCATTGACATGACTCTTGTCAAATCCCTTCACAAGGTGAGACACCCATTGTAATATATCAAGTGGTGGACTCTGCGGAGGCTTGAACTTGAACGTGGCCACGGCCCGGGGAGCTTTGATTATTCTCTTAATCGAGCAGAAGAATTAGGAAATTTTCTCTGTTTCTGGAAAGGCCGCCACGGAAAACACAGCTGAAAATTTCTTTTTTCAGTGAAACTTGTCAGAAGTTGTGTTGTGACTCAGGCGCGGTCCCGCATTGGTGCAGACTGGGCAAGAGGGGTTGCGAAAAGCCTATAAAAGTGCACTATCTGCAAAACGGCTTCAAGAAACCTTTCTACCTTCATTTTCCTACTAACTGCTACCGACTCGTTTCTGCTTCCTATCAATGGCTGCTGCCAGTCACGAAACATCATCTGTTCTTGGCCGCCGACCGTGCGAGTATGCACTTCAGCTTGGTCCAAGGAAGAAGGCGTATGTTTATAGTCGTTGCTGTCGCTGCGGAGTGCTGTACTGAAAGTAACAAACAAGTACCATGACAGATCCACTCGTCCACCACGGGCGTCATTTTGGTCGCACGATCCACGCGCTGTGTCGAGTCCACACCCTGCTGAGCAACGGGATCGTCCGTGAGGTTGAACTCGCAGATGAACAACGCTCGGAGGAGTCTATTACACCCGAGTAAGCAACATTTCCTCTGCCTCTTTTTCCAGGAAATGACACTTTGTAATAGGCAGCGGCGCAAATATCGTGTTTATCGCCAGCTCCTTCAACTGGTACCAGGTCTAGAGGAGCGTTTGATGAATGCATCTGAAGAGGAGATCATGCATGTAGCTGATATGGTTCGTGGTTGGATTTAATTTCACTGGACTTTCTTGCAATCACAATATTCTTAGGTTCAGAAAGGGTCAGCCAATGCGCGCTCTGACGACACCAAGAGTCTCAAAGGAGCTATTTTAGACTGGATAACCCCGCAAGGCGGTACTCTTGATCCCCCGCTTGCTCGCAACATCAAGAATTCTCGTGGATTCAATCACGAACGCACCGGCGCCTTGCTGTGCCCCGTCGATTTGAAGTGGTCAGATCAAGAGTGAGTGCCAGGAAGGGGTTTTTTGCACCGCTTGGAGTAACGTAACAGCTGCGCAGAGTTAAAGAAAGGCTGCAATCAGGAGAACTGACAACTATTGGCGATCAATGGCCGACTTTCCTCTTCCACGGTTACATCTATAATCCAGAGGATCCGTGGAACGGCCTTTTCCGGAGTGCTCTTTTGGTGACGGTAATTGTCAATCTCTGGACTGTCTCTTTTGATTTAGCTCATGCCAATTGTTTTCTATAGGCCTACAAGCATATCTTCACATCCCCAAGCTCTGTCGATAAGGAGCCCAAGGCCACTCGATCTGGTAACGCGCGCATACACGGAATGACCCGTGTTACCTTGTCATCGATTGCATATGTTGCAACTCAGGTACACCTTCGGAAAGTTCTATCTACTCTCCGCTCTCTTACCTGCTCTCTTACATATTCATAGGTTCGCTTTTCCCTCTCTTCTTCGCCGATATTTTCAAGGAGTGATTTGGCCACCGATTCCGAGCGATTCTACAACTCCATTTTAGACCTCTTCGACGACCCTGATGAACAGCAGGAAGTGAATGATCTACTGAACTGGTGGAACAGGTAAGTACTGCAGACATTTCTGATTTTGAACGTCCTGAGCGCTCCATAGGCAGATTTTTCCATCACATTTATCCGTCCAGCAAGCATCTGGGAAGGATACGGTTCATGCAAAAATTAAAGCAAAGCGCGCCGCAATGCGGGCTATTAATCTCAATGCTGGAGCCGCGAGCAACTTTCTGGCAGGTGGCCAGTAATGCAATCTCAAAACAAGCCGCTCTCATCAGTGCTTCTAACTAAACTATGAATGTATATATCTATGAATATCATGCATAACGACTCGGATGTAGTGTCATTGACCTAACCTGTCCTTGAAGAATTGGTGCTATTTTAAGATCAGGCAAAATTGTATGGTAGGACGGTCGTCTGAGAAATAGCAAGCTTGCTGTGATGGGAAGAGCCACAAAACCCATCTGACTTGGTGAGATGTGTCGTCCCTCAAGGAGAGGCCTGGGTTGTGAGCTATCCAAGTGGCAGCAAAATTATGATTGTTGCCAAGTATTAAGAGTGCAGCGCAGCTGTGGATACTGCTGATAACACAATTGTCGGCAGGGTTGCAGATATCAGGAATCGGCATCGCATATGTTTAGGTTGGGAGTCGCTGAAGGAGCCTCTGCATTGTGGCAGCGAATGGTTGCGCAAAGTGCGGTGTAGTTCATGATGTTGCAACTTATTCAAAGATCAACCACATTACAACAGCGCGGGGTTGTCCAAAACAGGTCATCATTGACTAGCGTTGGAGTCCCTTAATGAGTGCTTGAGTTGCAGCCACACGTAGGCACTCAACGTGTCTCATTGTTGGCAAGATTATAATTTAGTCAACCATTATCGGGATTACGATGGGGGGAGGCTACTCAAAAAACAGCCTGACTAGTCTGCTTGGCAGTCCATAAAGAAGTGTCAAAATTGCGGCGACGGAAAGTAGTGCAATACATAGCATAATTGGAGAGGTTACGTGTATTCGAAGATCAGCGAGATCGCAGCTAGAGCCATTCCGAAACAAGCGGCATAGTTGTTCCAGCTTTTGGAAAGGTGTGTTGAGTTAGTGGCAGCATGTATTCGCCTAAGCCGCACCATTATTAGGAGGCTTACGATCTGCTCCATCACTGAAAAGATTGCAACAGTGGGAGGTTACTCGACAAGCAGCGCGACTGGTCTGTTTGGCAGTTCCCAAAGATGTGCCAGAATTGTGTCAGTGCATGATGGAGAGGTTGTGGCTTGCTCAACATGATTGTAGTTGAGGGCAGTCATACAAAGAGCGACAGGATTGGGAAACGGGAAAACCATCCAAGGGAGGGCTCGATTGTTATCATTCGGATATAGCACGAGGATTGTGACTTCAGATCAGTCATAGATTGTATTGAATCCAGATAAAACCTGTGGAAATGCTCAATTTAAGCCAGCACTTACAAGGTGATATAAGCGGCTCCGCAACTAGAGCAAATTGAGTGACGCCCAAAGTTTGTAGCCCTGATGATCCTTGCGAACAGCTGTTTGTAACTAAGGCCGATAGATTGTTTGGGATCAATGAGATGTCACGGCTGTCACTGAGCAGCAGCAAGGCCAGAACGATCTCACTTGTGAAGCGACCAAAACTATATTGTTCCGCAAACTGTACCGACTTTTATATCATCATGTAATAGTATCTGGAGGAGTTGTACAGTTTTTGGAAATTTTATTTCTTTTATGACCTTATAAACGAGTGTTAGAGTTTCCTCAATTCTCTGATGAAGGAATCCGATCACAATTATGCTCGGCCCGCACTGCCGATGATACCAGGGCCACTGCCTGTCGCCGCCGCTCACTGGCAACAGCGCTCAATGTTCAACAATGTTCAACCCTTGCCCTGCAGTACTCAACGGCCGAAAAGAACCTGCGCTATATGCAGCAGTATCATGTAGCCATCGGAGTTTTGCATTAAATATGACCTCTTCACCATGAAAGGAGCAGATATGTAGGGTGTGTTTCACCGCCCTATCCCGCAATACGCTTTCATCTATAGGCTTCTCCGTTCTATACTATGACTGGGGGGGGTGATTATAGATTTTGATTGATTAGCCTCTAGAACGAGAACCAATCCACATCTTGACATGATCCCGGGAAAGAAACCATTTGTGAAGACTTACTGAACAGGAATATCGAAAAACATCGGCACACTTATACGTTGTTGAAGCGTTATCCGCAGATTATAGGGAAACGACCGATTCTCCTTACACTGGCGGGTGTGATTATAGATTTAGTCACACATCGT
>JABCKH010000607.1:0-11287 GCA_018851285.1 Lyophyllum semitale | reverse complement strand
ATCGGGTATCAGCTAGTTATATTCATAAAAATGAAACATTTTAAGATTTTATTAGGTCCGGTTTTGACTGGGCCTCAGCAGTTATCAACTTCAGTGCGACCAATCTATCATCGTGTAGGTCCCTCACGAGCCATACCGTAGAATAGCTGCCGTACCCGAGCTTGTGGACGACACAGTATCTGCCTTCAAACTCATCGCCAATGTGGACAGGGTGGTAACCCCCAGGTCTGTACTACTCGAGATACTCGACGTCCTCTTGCCAGACATAAACAGGCTGAGACCGAGTTATGGTTGTGAAAAAGGGCAAATCCAAGGCACACCAAGGAGAAGGGGGAGAAAATGTCAACGATCTGGGTCCAGTGGTACATAAGAAATATAAAGTAAGGGTGAAATCGATCAATTCCGAAGACTAGAGTCACCAATTGCATCACCTTACACTTCAAACATAGCATGCCCAGCGAACTTTCAATTACCTGGTATCCCGAATCAACATAAATTAAGAGATATATCAAGGTCAACACTAAGTATACGTGAGAGGACATAATTTCGTAGCAGCAATCGATACATCGACCAAGAAAGCGATACGTACTAGTACAGACAGCACGAGCAAGAAAAGAACGCCAAGAGCCCTATACAATAAGTGTTCAAAAAAGAAAGGAAAGAATGAAAACTATCCCTGTACATGTCAGTCGTCTGACTTTGACGCTTCAGCCTTAGCAGCACTCGTCTTTTGCCTCCTGCTTCTGACCTGTCGAATGGGTGAAATCAATATAGATAGACGGAATGGGACAGCAAGCTGACCTTTGCTCGTGTCCTGGCCCCGCGACCCAGTTTCTCCTCTCCGTTCTCTTGTTCTTCCTGGTTCTCCTGATCCGACTCATCCTTGGGCTCCTGTTCCCGCTCTGGCACTTCAGCGTCACTGCCATAGTCGTCCGACGGCTCCCCTTCTGATTCATCGTCCGATTGCTTCCTTTTCTTCACCCGTGTTCTCCTGAAAAGTAAGGACGAGATGAGAGACATTCCTACGCAAAGGCTAAGCTACGAACTTGGCAGATCCATTCGCCTTGGGGACAGGAGCTTTGCGTTTGGCGGGGACTTTTCGCTCCCTCTTCTCTGCCTAAAACGCAAACTATCGGTACGAAAGTATGAAACCTGATTCAGAGAATCCCACCTTTGGTTTTGAAAGATCAGCGAGCCATGCAATCGTATCCTCTGGCAGGTAGATCGCCTTCATGATCTTAGCATCGAGACCGTGTAAGCCGATTTCTCATGAACGCAAACGTGCCGAATTCACCTCCTTAGCCGCCTCTGGATTTGGCAGCGGTCTCAGAATATCCGCTGGTAGTCGCACTTTGCCTGGATAGCTTTGGACGCTCCATGAACGGCTGCTGGCATATGATTTTATTAGCTCTTGGGCCAGCTCAGCGATGACGTATAGATTCTAAAAAAGCACTGTTAGCAGGGGATACATGGGAGGGATGGTCATGTACCGACCTCGGTATAAGCATGTGAGTCTGAGTCACGAACAGTCTTCGCTTTCATGGCCAGATGGTAGAGCAGCGAAACATTTTCTGAAGTAGCAACGAGTTCGAGGTAGAAGTGGATATATCTGATAACGGACGTTGAGGTATTCAATCAATATGTAGAAAACAGGCTGGACAGACTTGGCGATGTCTAGGAGGTCCTCGTGGGTCTTATTGAAATCGGGATGGTGGGCGAGGAGGTGCAGCAACCGGATGAAGATGATCTCCAGGTGTTCGGTTCTGACATCTGCAGGGGAACTTAGCGTTACACCACCAAGAATCGATCACAACGTACTTGGCCTCATGTTTCTTGACGCCCCTGTGATATATGATGATGCCTGAAAGAAAATCAGGGTGATGCGCCCGTTGTTGGTCACAGTGACTTACCATCGCTTTCACATCGCTCTCGGGATCGTGCACCGTAAGGAAAGGGATTACATTGTACCGCGGCAGGAGTTTGCGTGGTTGCAAGAGAGATATCAATTTCGTAAGGAACAATACTCGAACGTTATAACAGGAATCCTGAAATCCTGATGTGTTAAAGATCCTTTCAGACAAACGGTAGACGTACCTGGACGGTAACCGCCAACCTCAGGAATTTGGGGGCAATGGCCTGAGCATATATCTCGACAGTCGAGATGTGGAGCAGGGATACCGCCGCTTGTAACCGCATCCTTGACATGTCTTTCGGGCTGCAGGTGAAATGAGCGAACACGAAAAACGCAACGAACAAGCAACGCACTCTTCACCAGCTTGTCCCGAGAATGATCCACTGTGCTCCAGGAGCGTCGCGAACATCTTCAAAACCGGAGTCGAAATCTCCAACGCCTTATCCGACGACGCATGAGCGAGACTGCGATACCTGCAGACCTTTAACGACAAAATCTTCGCCTGTAACGTCGGAGACACTTCCTCATCGACCACCCATTCCTCATCGACATCCATGTCGTTCTTTCGTCTTCATTAGCCGAAGTTATACAAATGGTCAGATAGACGTACGGGATCGGGTAGCGTGGGTACCATGAGTACCTGTCTGAGCAGGAAGGTCATGATGACATCGCTCTTGTGTTCGAAGGCCTCGGGTGAGAATCGAGCTATCTGCGCGAGCACTGCAATGTGTGCGACGAGTTGTTCGGGAGAACAGTCAGGCAGAGCCTCCACCACCGACTAGAAGCAAGATCAATCAACGTCCTGCGATTCAGCTGGAAGTAGCAGATGTTAGTCACCTCGACGAGTCCAGTACAATGGTCAGCGTCGCCAGAAACTGCAACTATTCTGGAAGCGAATTTGGCCAGCCGTCGGTTCGATTGCAGTGCAAAGCGCGTGATACGCTCCTGAGTCCGCCTACGCAACATGCAAGAAAAAGAAAAAAGGAGTCCCGTCAGAGGTCCTGTTCCACAGCATAAATGAAAAACACTGTGACTGACTTGTCCGTCGGCATTAGCTTGTTATCCCACTGCAGCACCCCTGCCAGCGCATGTAGGGACGTCTCCACAAGCGCCGTATTCTTCTCGTCCGCAATTGCCTTCGTGAGCTCGCCGATATGCGGTTTGTATAGCGCTGGAGCGTGCTTCGATACGAACGTGAGGAGAGTTTTGGCGTGGGTCGCAGTTTGTGCATGGCCCTTGTGCAGGCGTTTGATGAGGGTGGGGATGGCGGACTGGTTAAGGATGCGGAAGCTCGAGCGCCGGAGGAAAGTGGCGAGGGTTGCGGCGTGGTTGGGAGATTGTTGTTCCATCCTCCGCTGGAACTCGTTCTGAACAAGCGGGCGTCAATTGCACTGTCGGTTTCGTATTGGATTCAACGTACTGTGGCTTTGATCAGACTTTTCACATCTGTCTGGGGATCCATACAAGTTTTTAGCAGCTTGTAGAGTCGGCCTTCGTTCAGCTTGGCGAATGCCTCGAGATCCTCGACAGCCTTATAGGGCTCTGGGAAAGTGCCTGCAGATAATTTAGACCCAGTGGGAAAGAAGACAGAAGGGCAAACCAGATATGTGTTGGATCAGGCTGTTGAGTCGTTGGGTGACCTGCTCCTCGTCTTCATCGATGATACCGCCCTAAAAGCAGATCGTAAGTTAGCGGAACATATGCAAGAATGTAACTGACTGACATTATTCTTGACGCAAGCATCCAAGTAATGGTCGTATACGTTGGGTCGGCTAACGCACAGTAATCAGGAAAAAATAACGACTTAACCCACTAAGTCACTTACACTTGTTTCACCCCTGATAGCAACAATATTGCATTGGTCGACCTCTCCTCAAGGTACTTCATTGTATGAAGCAATCTATCCGTCCACGCCACTTCGTCGACTTCTCCACCCTTAGAGGTGGACGGCGTCGAAGATGAGGGAAGGGGCAGGATATAGTCCGTAACAACCTGTTCCACCACCGTCCTTAGAAAGACGTAAGCTTGTTGAGAAGTAAGTGGAGGCTACAATTCGCGCACCTGACTTCCGTGCCGACGCCTATCATTTGTAAAATGGTGTTAGGAATCCACGCGAACTGCTTTATAGCTGAAGGTTCGTTGTTCTCACTATGTAGCGTTAGTAGAATACGAAATACCGGAAAGTGAAGAGCACACATTTCGGGGTATGCAAGGCTGTACAACTTCCCTAGACTTGTCAGTGCTTCAAAACGAACGGAATGCTAGGAGAGCGGTAAGACAGTACAGAAATGGGGTATATATGACTGATAGAACCTTCTTGTCAGCACCACGCTCGGCCATAGCACGTAGCTGGCTTTCCGATACATGGTGGAGTGCAGTTTCATAATCGAGTTGGCCATAAATTTTGCATACCGCTGCCCGGACCTTCTCGTCTGGGTCCAGGAATTTCGAGAGGAGGGACTCTAGGTGGCTGTAAGCAGACATATTACCATGCTCTGATAGACACACCTTCAATGACTTCCCTCTGCTCGAAAAGGTTGACGAGCAGCCCCTTCATCGCCTCCACAAATTTTAGTCTCACCGCAGCAGACTTGTCGTTCTTCCGAAGTACCCACACGTTCCAGGTCACTGGATACTTCTTCGCCAGCTCCGCCCCGCGATTGTCTGCGAACATCTCCCCAAGCGCCTGGGTCGCAATCAGCCGTAGCGCAACCTCCTCGACGCGCAGCTCCTCCTCCAGCTGGGGTATAACGCTGTGCAGAAGCCCTGGGCATGCGTGGTTGATGCGTTTGATAAGCTCGTGGGCAGTGCGGATCTCGCTGAAGTCTTCATCGCGGGAATTTGCCACGATGATGTCGGTGAAATGCTGGCAGACGTGGCGTTGGAGCTTATCGGCGGTTGTATTGCAAACCTGCGTAGCTAATCGGTATCCGGGGTGTTCCATACGCTGGAGAGGTAGGCAAGGGTGGTGTCAGTACATGATTTGAGCATGTAGTGAAGAAAAGCAGGAAGCGGAATCAAGATCGATGATACGGGTGAATAGAATGGTTGGAAATCATAGAAGGAATGATATATTCGCGCAGATTCCGCGCTGCGAAAAAAGGAGAATGAAAAAAACGCACCGTATTATTCTCCATAAACTGAGACAATATCGTCTCCAACACCTCCGTTGGCAACACCTGGGCTTCGTCGATGAGGGCAACGAGTATATCCGCCATGAATATCTCTATCTTCTTTGGCAAGTCGCGTCTGACGAGATTGAAGAAATCACGAAAGATTTCGCCCATGAGAGCCTCCGCGTTGGGCAAGTCGCACACTAGCACGACACTCTTCACCGTCGATAGGGACTCGAGTAGATGGAAATACTCGTTGTAATACGAGGAATCGGCACCTTGGAGGCCATTAGTGAGTTGGCGGAAGAAGAACTGGAAGATATCCCGAAGCTCGGGCTGTGTGTACGGTGCATCGGGAGCATAGAGTCTGAGGATATCGGCGAGACAGCATGCCGCGTATGCTTTGACTCCACGGTCCTTGTGAAGGAGGATGGACGTGTTAACTAGCTCTTTGCGCGCTGCACCGAGAGAACCGACGTCGACGTGCTCCTGATCGAGTGAAGCCAATTCGGTGTGCAGGGATTTCAGTTTCTTGAGCAGGGCATCGGTGGAAAAACCCTTTCCCAAAAGCTTTTCACGGAACGCTAGCTTTTTTTTTGGCGAGGGCTGGGCGCCGTGGCGAGTCTGAGCCACCATCGTGATCGTTGACGAGGAGGAGGACAAGGCGCGCTTGCAGAGGGCACGCGTTGTTTGCCTTTGTTCCGCCTAGTAATATTTTGTGATTCATCCAGATTCAGTCTGTACACTCTATGTCCAAAGTCCTCCCCACTCCTGCCAAAAGGATACTCCCATCCAAGGAGGCCACACTCTTCAAAGAGCTCCTCGCTCTTTACGAGACACGACAACTCAAGAAGGGCGTCAAAACCGCTGATCAGATCCTTAAGAAATTTCCTGAACATGGTGGTATATCGATCCGTCTAGCTAGTGCACCCGGGCACTCACTTTTCTTCTCCAGAAACATTATGCATGAAAGGGCTCGTACTAACTCACATGGGAAAGCGGGATGAGGGGATCGACTTGGTGAAGAAGGGTGTCAGGCTCGACTTAACGTCCCACATCTGCTGGCACGTTTTCGGGCTCATCCAGAAAGGGGAGAAGAATTACGAGGAGGCGTTAAAGTCGTATACACAAGCCCTGCGCTTCGATAAAGTGCGTCTGTGCCTGAGGAATATGAATATACCTGATCTTGCGCAGGAAAACTTGAATATCTTGCGTGACGCGGCCCAACTGCAAAGTCAACTACGGCTCTTCGACGCATTGGTGGAGACGCGGCATACCCTTCTTAGAATCCGGCCCACGCTTCGGCAGCATTGGATTGCACTAGCGGTTGCATACCACCTGAACGGGAACCTTGCAGAGGCACGGAAGACTCTGGAACACTATGAACGGACGCTAAAAGTGTGTTTATGCTGCTTTTAACGTCGCCGTCGCATAACCTCTCGTTAGAACATCCCAGATCACGATATCGAGCATTCCGAAACTTTGCTCTATCACATCCGTCTCCTAGAAGAAATGGGTGAATTTTCGGACGCCGTTTCTCTGCTCGACGTTAACGCAAAATCTCGCGCCATTGTTGACCGCGCTGCGATTATGGAAATTCGAGGCAGGCCCTTTCGTTCGAGACCGTATCTTATTCTGACCACTTCTCAGCCCAGCTACTCTCTAAACTCGGCTCGGACGAGGCAGAACACGCGTGGCGAGTACTGGTCGAGTACAATCCAGACTGCTACGACTACTACCGGGGGTATCTCTCTAACCAAGGCGTTTCTCTCGGTGAGGCTCTCCGCTCTTCGCGGATTATTCCTACCTCACGACTCCAGCAGACACATCAAGCACCGACGCCCTGACCATCCTGCGGCAATTCTCTTCGCAGCTCCCAAAGGCTGCCGCCCCGCAGCGACTAGCGCTGAACATCGCCGCCCGGGACGACTTCCGCGACCTCGTCAAGCCCTACCTTCTCTCGGGGTTGACAAAAGGCGTCCCCTCCCTCTTTGTCGACATCAAAACGCTCTACACCGACGACTCGAAGCGGCTGATCGTCGAAGAGATCATCGAAGGCGCCCGTGCGGACTTCTCCCCGGACTCGACCTCTGCCTCCTCATCTTCGTCCTCCTCCACCGCCGTAGAACCCACAACCTACCTCTGGACGCTCTATTTTCACGCCCAGCACTATTCGTACCTTGGCCGCGCGAAAGAGGCGCTCGACACAGTCGAGCTCGCGCTCGCGCACACCCCGACGCTGCCGGAGCTCCATACATGCAAGGCGCGCACGCTGAAGCGCGCCGGGGATCCGTTTGGCGCCGCGCGCGCGCTGGACGAGGCCCGGCTGCTGGACGGCCAGGATCGGTTTCTTAACACCAAGTGTGCAAAGTACCTGCTCCGGGCAGGGTTGGTCGAGGAGGCCAGCGCCATTTTGGGGTTGTTCACTAAGGTGTGTGGCCTTTACATTTTCTCGTGTGCTGGTGATAGCAGCTGACTGGTGGGTTCCCAGAAAGACGCTGCGAGCCCAGGTGCGGATTTGGAAGATATGCAGTCGTTACTTTACCTGCTGGAAGAAGCCGACGCCCACTATCGCAATGGGAAGCTGAACCTCGCGTTGAAGAAATACCTGGCTGTTCAAAAGGTGTGTGGCTGATATCGGCGGACCCTATCAACGAGGCATTAAACTAAGCATGATTTACAGATCTTCAATGAGGTCGAAGATGACCAGTATGACTTCCACGGGTACAACTTGCGCAAGTTCACACTCAACATCTACATGAAGTGCGTCTTCGAATGAGTACAACGCATACCTCTCTGAACTTACTCCATCAGGCTGGTGAAATGGGAAGATCGTCTGCGATCGCATCCTGCCTACGTTAAGGCAGCTCTGACAGCCTCACGGGTACGCCCTCACTGTTCAACTGTCCTCTCCTTAAACCTCATTAACCAATCTTATGCAGATATACGTTGCTGTCCACGATGACCCCTCCATTGCCTCTGCCGCTTCACCATTAGGTAAGACCCCATTCTCATTCATAGACTCAACTTAATCGTAACTTTTCTAGTCCCACTCACGGATGCTGAGAAGAAGGCAAAGAAGAAGGCCAAGAAGGCCGCACAAAAGGTGCAAGAGGACACCAAGAAAGGTGCTCCCATTTCTCCCCTCAAATACCGTTCCCTTCTAAAACCTGTTACACAGTCCCCACAGCCTCCGCGAACGATGACAAGGGCCTCGAGGTCGCTCCCCCAAAAGATGACGACCCTGAAGGCCTCAAACTCCTCAGCGTCGTTGATCCCCTTGAACAGGCCTCCAAGCTCCTCCTTCCGCTCAACAACCTCGCAACTGAAAATATCGACGCCTGGCTCGTCATCTACGACGTCGCAATCCGGAGAAGTAAGGCCCCTCCGCTTTTCTTCATCACCCAACCTTTCTCAACTGCCTTCTTTGCGCAGAAAAACTCCTGCAAGCCTTGAAAGCCCTCAACCAGGCACGCGCACTTGACCCCGAGCATCCCGAGCTGCACGTCCGCCTCGTGCACTTCCGGCAGGCCATCTCTGCGCTTCCACAGCCGCCACCTGCGCCCATTGGACCGCTCATCATAGAGGCCCTGACGCAGCTCCTCCCGGATGAGGTGTCGTTGGACACGTACAATTCACAGTACCTTCAGCGGCACGCGTCCGAGCCGCGCGCCGTCCTGGCCGCCGCGAAGGTCGCGCGGGCCCTTGAGGCTTCGTTGCAAGACGTCGAAGCGACCGTATTCTCTGTGCTCGGGGCAGACTCGAAGCTTGATATTCCTGTACGTCGTCTCCCTCGCATATTTGTTCATGGGTAGGTATTTATGATACCTTCTTGTTGCGCATAAATTAGACGGCGCTAGAGATCGTTTCGTTCCTAGCGTCAATCAAGTCGGAGAGATTGGAGGAGTTCCGGAGCGCGTGCGATGCGCGGTTTGAGCAGTCGACAGTGTTCAAGCCTGCGACGGAACTCGAGGTGCTGAGGAAGCGAGCACAAGTTGGGGAGGAGGAGGCCAAGGAGGAGGGGACAAAGCCAGAGGAAAGTCCCGCAGCGTGAATGTAAACATAGACATCTTGGGAAGGGTGCGCAATTTATTGGCTTACAGGGTTCGGTGTGAACCCCTTTTGCATCCCGCAAGTGGTAAAGGAAGTGCTTCGTCATGCGCCGTTCTCACTAAGTCGTAATACCCGAGGGCGCTGTAGTGCTGCTTATAGAACGGCAAGAACAGACATAACGTAGGCAATGCGTACGAAGTAAATTTTTAACCAAAATCCTGATCTATCGAGCTCTTCATGGCAAGTCATGGTAGAATTCTGCTAGAAAATGACGAGGTAAGATTGTCGGGGTAACTCGACTGGTCGTGTTCAGCAAGGTTGGCCTCACAGAAACAGCCTCCATGATCGTAATGAGGTATCATACGTCCGTAGCGAGCCTTTCATCATCTGTTCGCCCACCACACATCCAAGCAGCAGGTATGCACTGCACAACCTCATCCGCCGTAATCCTATCCTGCATCTCATAGCGCACCATCTTCCTCAACAACTGCTCAAATCCCGCCATCTCCTCGTTCGTCATCCCAAACCCCCGTAGCTTGGAAAACCTCCCAGACACCTTCTTATCCCCTATGAACACCCCGTTCTCGTGAAAATACTCCTCGCGCTCCGCCCACCGCGTCCACCATCTCTGTGGGAGCTTTCCCAGCTTCAGCACCATCTCGCACAAAAGCTCCTTCTTGACGCCACTGCGCGAGTAGAACAGCAGGAGGTTGGTGCTTGGGACCATGTGCAAGAGGACTGCGAGAGCCCAGATGTCCGTTGCGGGTCCGGTGGGTTCGTCGAATAGGATTTCAGGGGCGGCGTACACTCGTGGGATGTTTCGCTCGATCAGACCGCTGGAGTTGAGCTGAGATTCGTCGAGGAAGGCTTCGCTGAAGTCGCAGATTTTGACATGCACTTTTTCCGGGAAGGCTAGACAGAGTTGGAGGAGCGGTGTAGGGTTGGGAGAGGGAATGAGGTATCGTGGGAGGTGTACGCTTGGGACAACGGGGAGCCTGTCTTTGCGACAGATGGAGATCGCTTCGGGTTCCTCATAGTAGCGTTGTATGTCTTGGAGAGAGAAATGGCCCATTTCAGGGGAGTATAGGAGCATGTTTCCTAGGTGGAGATCTATCATTCGACTGAGTAATTGCCAACTTCTAGAAACGGATCCCCAGGAAACAAACACACCTCCATGTACCACGCCACACTTGTGCAGATACGCCACGGATGTGGACCCAGAATTTCGGTGACGACGCATCGATGGTTGCCGTTCGGACCCACGATCTCAAAAACATCAAATACATTCATAACATATTCCGCACCAGCATTAGCAGGAGTTTGCTGCTGCTGTGTCCTGAGATGTTGGAGGACACGGATTTCGAAGGAAGCAGCAGAGGCGTCGGCAGTGAGCACTTTGAGGGAAGCAAACCGTTTGAGAGATAGATCTTCGACGAGCCATACGGTACCGTATGAACCGTGTCCGAGCTTGTTGACTATGCGGTAGCGCTCGTGGATAATATCATCGATGTGGACGGGGTGATATCCGCCTTTCTCATAGATTCCAGCGTACTCCGTGTCTGGCAGAAAGTGTACCATATTGGCGATGGGCTGAGATTCATGATCCGAATGTCGATCCCCGTTGTGAACGCTTCAGTATTCAAAGATGTGGAAATATCGCTGGGCGCGTAAGGGTAAGGAAGACCTTGACGCCAAGGTACCCCTCCTATAGACAGTGGAATATAACATCCTGTGCTGGCAGTGGAAGAACTTGAATAGGATTCGATTATTTACAGTTTCAGACTCCGACGATGTAACTTTATATGGATATGTGACTTCTATTTCGGGTCCTGCAGAACTGTACTTACATGATAAAGCGATGTATTCTTGCGGCTGGCGAATGCAAGTTGAAGGTATGTGCTTAATATTTCTGTAAAAGAGTTCTGAACTCCTTTATGTTCAAGTTTTCCACAAAAACTCGAGGAAAGTTCGCATAGGCTCTCTTCCAGTCAGCTCTCCAAGGCTTAGTAAGTTCAGAGCAACTGGTCAAAGCCTTAGGAGAACAAGAATACGACGACCACGGCGATTCTACGCAAGAATCTTGTCTGCATCATTCTTCCATCTACAGGCAAGAGGGGTGCGGCAACAAAATTGGCTCTGGTGCCATGTATGGGACATCGACCGATTTTTGTGAAAAATCAAAAAAGGGTCCAGGCCCAAAGGGCCTGTA
>JABCKH010000606.1:0-11291 GCA_018851285.1 Lyophyllum semitale | reverse complement strand
TTTTCTGAGGGAACATTTTGGAAACATGTTAAGTGTTTCTCAAGTGTTTCTTGATAGATGTGTTAAGTGTTTCCTAAGAAAAATTCATAGAAGTACAAAGACATGTTTCCTAATGCATGTTTCCCATGGAACACTGATGGGCGGCAGCAGTGGCAGTGCATCCGTCATCTTCACTGATATCTCGCTCAAAGCCCACCCATATTCCAGCTTAACCGGATACTCAAACCCTCTTTGCCTTGAGCGCATTCGTCCTTCGCATCAATCTCACGCACCCTCGAACGACGGGCCTCGCACGCCTGCAGCTCGGCCCCTGCGGCGCAGAGCTTGGTGGAAGTGCTACAAAGTGCGGAGAGTGAAAGTGTGGGAGGGTGAGGAGAAGCAGAAGGAGGGCGAGAGGGAGGAGGCAGTCGCCTTGTGCAAGTTGTTGCTGCAGGAGTGCGGGCTCGGGCTCGGGCGGTACATATCCTGTATCGCGTGTGAAGGCGGGATGTACATCTGCATCCGGGGCCGCTGCCGCTGCTGGTCGGTATCCGGCGTCGTCGTGGCGTCGTTCTGGGACGCGGACTGCGAGGGTGCGAGGGAGAGGTCGGAGGGGGTGCGGTGGTGATCTCGGTCTCGGTCTGGTTGGTGGTCTGGAATGGGCAGCGGTTTTGCGGGGAGTCGTGCAGCTGGGAGAGGGGGTTCCAGTTCGTTGGTGGTGGGGATGGAGGTGGAGGGGACGCGGGGGGACCTAAAGAGGGCGGGGGTGGTGTTAGTTTCGTTGTGTGGCGTGATAAGAGAGAGAAAGAGAAAGGATAAGAGAGAGAAAGAGAGAGAGTTGATAAAGGGAGCGAAGCGCCGTTTCCGGCGCATGAGGGCTAGGACGCTCCAGCCCCTAGGATCAGATAGGAGAAGAAGAGCAGAGACGAGTGTTTGAGGGTGATGGCAGAGCTTGAGGGGGGGGCTTTGGAGTCTACTATAAATGAGTCCTTGAGACTCGAGAGAAGCCAAGTATGCAGCAACAGCACGCGCGCTGGAAGCACGGAACAAGCACGGAGGATGAATATTCCGTAGTACAATCCTCAATCCGTACTTGACAAGCTACGAGTCCTCGAGAGTCAAGAAAGACCCAGCGCATATATGCGATGATGTGATTCAATCCTGACAACTGGGTGTCCGGTAAGAAGCAGGGTCCTACTGCGGACCGTGCGCGACATGATATTATACTCATAAACAAAGACGAAGTATGGAAATGCTGGGCCTCCGTAGCTATATAAGCAGAGGGAAAATATATGCTCACCATGGGTATTCACAATAGCATCGCCATTTATATGCATATTTGCCTCTAAAAAAAGGATTCCCCGTCAGTCAACAATGCCCCACGCCCATAGTGGGGAGCTGAACACTCACCCGAAGCAGGTCCAAGTCCATCCAACAAGCGCCTCCTTGCCCATCTAGCCCCAGACCCACCCACACTCCACAAGCACCTTGCACCGAACACTAAGACCATCCCTAAGCGCATTCGTCCTCCCAACAGCGAGCTCACGCTCCTTGGCCGCAAGATGTGCCTCGCACGCCTGCAGCTCTGCCTGTGCGGCGGAAAGCTTGGCGGACGTGGGGAGCCCGGGTGAGAGTGAGAGAGATTGGGTGGGCAAGGGGAAGGCGGAGGAGAGGGAGAGTGAAGAGGCGGAGCCGAAGTGGTCGTTTCGTGGGAGTTGTTGTTGTAGGAGCTGGAGGGAGTCGCGGTTATTTTGGCGGGTTTGGGAGGGCTTTGGTTTATGTGATTTTGAGGCTTTTATTAGACGGGTGACGCTGTGGAAGGAGGTGTTATGAAAAAAGAAGGGAGAGGGATAGGACGGATTACAGAGTTTCACGATCGCGGATGATGTTGGCAACGTCTGTTGCCGAATATCACCGAAAAGGCCCAGCAGCAGTTGTGGAATTGCGCACAAAGTCCGGAGCACCTTGATCAAGGGCACACACGAGTCACTAGACAGCAGAGATATGCGAGTTCAGCGCTCAGCACCCACCGGTAGTGAAGGAAGTCCGAGATCGTAATAGCGCGACATTCAACAAGGAGGTATCGAGTCTTAATGGTTTCAAATCTCGGCGAGACCATATGAAGAGCGACGACATGACAGTATTTCCAAATCATCGTGAAAATGATGCTGTGAGGAGTGAACGATCCCCCTGTGGTGGTGATTGAGGATGTCTGTTATTCGCTCGTTCCATTCGATGCCAGATCTCCAAGGTTTCATAGCATTCTCGCAGTCGAAAAAGCCATCGCTGGGCAGAAAAATGTCTCTTCAAGGTCTGGGCAGGAATGCCAATTAAACTTCGACATACCTCAGTCAGAGAAGGCTGGGCTGATGTGGAGGAGGAGGAGGAGGATATATTATACTGTGTGGTATAGGCGAAAACGGAGGTTGTGACGCATGTAACGGGAGCGATCGGGGTGGCTGTGGTGGTTGCTCCCGATTCCTGACTTTCTGTTATCGACACCGTGTCGTTCAATTCATCCGCAATTGATACGCAAATTTCTGGGATGGTAAATTGAAAGTTACCTCAGTCACTTACGCTAACAAATTTGGCAGGTTTTTAAATTTGTGCTTTCGTGTAACTTTACACAACGCGACACCAATTGGCAGTGAGGCTGAGCGTGACGTACTGCGATCTTCCAGATAGTAATACCAACTACCTCCTCCGTTTTTTGGTCATGCATCATTCCCATTGACAGCCGGAACGACCCCATGAACCCATGAGCATCTTACTCGCTTCGACCATGCGTGGACTTACCACTCACATTTTTCCATTCTGTCAACAAAAATGTGGAGTTTCTTGGAATGGCTCTCTCTGAATAATATGCGGCCACCCAAAGGCTGAAGAATGTCAGTAGGGTTAATCTACATCTGTTTTTATCCTCACACTCTGTCGCGATGGAATTGATTCTGCGTGTTTGTTGATATGCTGCCATCTACCACCAGGATTTTGACGCCGGGCGCTTGCGATAGATAAATTAGTTGTCATCTGTCGGTCCTCGTGTTCCCCACGTGGCCCTACTTTCTCCAGCGTTCTCCCAACAAGGAATCCTCTTGGACAAACGCTTACACTGACGCTCTTCCTTTGGGCGATTGTTCTCATTGTTGATCTTTGGCGACGAGGCGATGGGCTACGATACAGTCGACCGCGACGCACTCGACGAAGGTCACAGTACAATCAACGAAGACAGTGATGCAGTCAACGAAGGCCGTGGTACAGTCAACGATGGTCCTTCCCGCTCACCGCTGCAATTTACCACGCCCTCGAATCGGGGTACGAAGGGCCCGCAAAAGACACACGCCGTCGCGATGCTTGCAGCAATTCGTGCAAAGCTGATAACAACATTCGACGACGAATATCGGTATAAACAGCTGCTATCCTGTCAAGGATCGGAGGCTCAAGCGCTCCTCGACACATTCCTATTGGTAACTTATGCAAATCTGTCACGATAACCAACATTGCTCAATCACCTTCTTCCAAGATCATGCGGACAGTGGGCGAAGCTGAAGGTCGTCTTCGACGAAACCTCATTGTTGCCACACGAAGACTCTCCTCCAAAACCAACCTATATCCTTCCAAGCTCTTCATTCTCAATGATCTACGACGACCCGAAGACGAACTTGTTGCTAGAGGAGGATTCGGGGATATTTACAAAGCGACGTTGGAAGGTAAACCTGTTTGTGTCAAGGCTATCAGGGTATACCAATCGTCATCCTATGAACGCATCATCAAAGTTCGTCCCTTGGTCATACACCGCAAAGCATTTGATCATTTCTTCCCAGACTATTGCTCGAGAGGCTATCTTATGGGGCCATTTGTCGCATAAAAACCTCCTTCCACTGTATGGACTGTGTGAATTTAGCCACCTGGTTGCGCTCGTCTCCCCTTGGGCCGAAAACGGGAATATCCTCGATTTCCTAAACTCCAATCCGTCCGCGAATCGCGTTCTCTTGGTACGGTAACTAGATTGTCTTCATTGCTGACCCTAAATATGTTCTACAGTGTCTGGACATCGCAGCCGGGGTCGCATACCTGCACGATAATGATATCGTGCACGGCGATCTCAAAGGGGTGAGATTTAGATGCATGGGGGTCCGAGACTAGCTCAACTTTATTTTGTTTCAGGCAAATGTCCTTGTCGATAGCTCATCAAGGGCCTATCTCGCCGACTTTGGCCTCTCGGCAGTAGAAGACCCCGAAATCATATATTGGACGTCACAGTCCGTAGCAGGATCAAAAGGAGGAACTATCAGATGGCAGGCGCCGGAGCTGCTCACGCCCGAGCCGGACGAAAACGAAGAGGACTCTGAAGGAATGTCTGGACCTTTGAATACTAAGGCTACAGACGTCTACGCTTTGTCCTGTGTATATTACGAAGTGAGTATGCACCTGAATGACACAGAAATAATCTGGTCTTGACAAGCAATGTGAAGGTGTTCGCAGGGTGTTGTCCCTTCTATGAGACCTCGAGCGATTATCTTGTCCTGGTAAAAGTCACTTCAGGCAAACGACCGACTCTCCGGGGGGCGCAGAGGCAGCAGTCCACCGCCTGGGGTTTGACAGAGGACATTTGGCTGCTCGTGAAGGACTGCTGGGCACATGAT
This sequence comes from Lyophyllum semitale, assembly GCA_018851285.1. NCBI lineage: Eukaryota > Fungi > Basidiomycota > Agaricomycetes > Agaricales > Lyophyllaceae > Lyophyllum > Lyophyllum semitale. Next base: position 6,669 of record JABCKH010000606.1, on the reverse strand, counting down.
CCGGTCAATCGCCCGAGTATTGGCGAAGTGCTATCACGGCTAGGCATGACACACCCCAAGGACAAGAGACCACCGGGGGAATGGGAAGCCAAAGGAGCGATGCGAAGGGAAAACCTGGACGACTTCGACATTTCCCTGACACTCGAAATCCTTAACGCAATCGTTCCCAACCCGACTGAACTTGGAAAAATATGTGCAAGGCTAACACAGGTATTCAAGGACCAGCGTGAGTATGAACGGCTGTTCTTTTGTCGAGGATCGGAGGCCCAAGACCTTCTGGACACATTTCAAATAGTATGTTGCTGTGTAAATTTGAATGGAGTGTCAATTATTGACTGTTGTCTTCAAAGATCCTGACAATGGGTCTGTGTGAAGGCAGTACTCGACGCAACTTCATCGTCGCTACGATACGACTCTCAGCCGAAACAGGCCTCTATCCTGGTCTCTTTGTCCTTAAACATACTGAACAACTCAACAAATGGCCTAGAGCACATGGAGGATTCGCAGATATCCATAAAGAACTATACGATGGGAAACCCGTCGGTATCAAGATCAACAAGGTTTACAGTTATTGGAACCAGCTTGAAGTCATCAAGGTTCGCCGGCCTTTTGACTGCCTTATACCACAAAATGTTAACCTATCTTGAACAAGAGGATCGCTCGAGAAGCGATTTTATGGGGGCAGCTGTCGCACCCGAACCTTCTTCCATTTTGGGGGTTATATCAGCTTGCCAATCAACAGTTTTCACTTGTCTACCCTTGGGCCGAAAACGGGAATATTCGTGAATTACTACAAGTGGATCCAGACGTGGATCGTCTTCTTCTAGTCAGAGCTCACAAACCTTTGCTGATTCTGAAAACTGACTCTACTGCATATAGTGCTCAGACCTCACAGGAGGTGTGAAATACTTGCACGACAATGACATTGTCCACGGCGATCTGAACGGGGTGAGCTTTACCGGCACCTGGCGCTAAACTGCACTGCTTGAGCTCCCCGTTCACAGAAAAACATCGTTGTTGATAGATCTTGTAGAGCTTATATCACCGGCTTTGGCCTCTCAGCAGTGGATGACCCAGAGATATTGTTCTGGGATTCACAATCCGCAGCTGCATCGGTAGGGGGTACTACGCGTTGGATGGCCCCAGAGCTGTTCGAACACGAGACAAGGCAGCTTGAAGACGGCTCTGAAGAGAAGATTGACCCTATAAACACCAAGGCGACTGACATCTACGCTTTGGCTTGTGTCTACTATGAAGTGAGTGTCCAAAACAACATAAAATTTGCTTTGCTGACTGATATGCAAAGATATTCATGGACCGTCATCCATTTTTCGAATCCCCACATTTGTGGGCCGTCCAGCGCAAAATAATGGATGGTGCACGACCAACGCAGGAAGGGACACTGAAGGAGGAGTCTGTCGCACGGGGTCTCACGGAGGACATATGGGCGCTCATGAATAGCTGCTGGGAGCATGATCCAGCCGATCGTCCAACCAGCACAACAGTTCTATCGCAGCTGGCTTCTATGGGACGGGAGGACCACAGGCCACCTGTAGAATGGAACACCGGACCAACTATGCAGAATGAGGGCAGAAATGTATCTGACATTTCACTCACGCTGAGAAGGCTTAACGCAATCTTATCACGGGAGCCATCATCGTGGTAAAAGGCTGGAAGTTGGAGGATGGTGAAATGAGGAAAATTCGAGAGGTTAAAAAGAGCAATTGCTAGGATGGTGCGCCGAAGACGAACTCCCTCAACATTCTAACTGGATTCCCCACTTGCATAGTCATTAATGCAATACTGTAGTATTTCGACCGAGTGTTCAGGTCACGCGTCATGCATCATGGAGGGCCATGAACTCTCATGAACTAAACACTGTTGGTACCTGTCATGGCGCCCGCACAACAGCCAGAAGGCCTCTACGTTCGGAGCAAGCCTGTCTCCAGGCCAGCTGTGTCCCTCGCACACCGGTCGTGCACCAGCGCCACCCACTCCGGTCCAAAGCGAGGCCCACCATTTATTGCGTCCACCGATTCCGCCCTTATTCCTCCCAGAGCTGGTAGTGGAAGTTTCCAGGTCCGCACTGCCGAGGAGGGCCTGTCACGCGAAAAGATGTCAGAATCGATTGGTGTGGACGGAAAATGGAGAGGACATGGTTACCAGATGCGATGAGAAGAAGCGCGAAGCAATGGCAGAGGAGATGGAAACCGCAGTATGTTGGGCACGAGCTGACGATGACGCCAGGGGTGGCGGTGCTTTTCTCGTGGGGTAGGCTTCTGTAGGTCATGACCTGACGAATCGGAATCGCAGGCGAAGGAGCGTGGGGCAAAGTGGTTGTTATGGGGTTCGTGTAGTGTACTTGGGACGGTAGATGTGGGGATGTAGGATGTGAAGATAAAGCTATGAAGGCGTGTTAACAGGTTCTTCGAAAGGAAATCAAACATAGGCGTACCTTTCGATGGTGCAAGTCCAGCGTGTACGGCCGCTGCATTCTCTCTCTGTCCTGGTTCGCCCCCTCCTCCGGCCTGCCCATGCCACACAAACCTAGAAGAAACTCATGCATCAGTCCGAGCTCGACCAGAATGAAAAGCAAATACTTACCGACCTGGCCATCGTAACCACCCGGTTACACCCGCCCCACGAATCGACAGCATTGAGACTATGCCCGTTTTCGCAGAGCTGTTGCAGGCTCGCTCTGGAACGATTACCCTACACAATGTTGACGGATATTCTTCCCACTTCCTCGCGAGCGGCGGCCGTACTCGACGAAGTGGTTCTTATATGTGCCACATCCATAGATACAATCATGCAGGACGAGGCTGGATGTAGTTGCAAAGGTTGAGGGAGAGCGTCTTTACTAAAACGAGTGTCTAGCAAATGGAGGTCATACATCAGTTATAGTGGGAATGCTCTAGGGCATAACAAACCTGGCGTGACCGTATGCTGGTCTTGAAATCCGGCTGCAGCAGACTCGGACTAGGGCTAGCGAAACCAGTGATAAATGGCCCCGAAAGGCGAACGAGAAATGAAGGTAAGACTAGGAAGCGCTTGCTGTCCATGCTCCAAGTAGGGGAATTCGAATGAACGTTCGCATCTACACCTAGAATGCGACCTCAATACTACCGCAAATCGATGTGCAGAAGAAGCACTTACGAGTCGAAAACTTATCTAGCGCATACAGTGCAGTTGCAGCTTAACCAGATACTCATGCCTTGGGCGTATTCGTCCTTCGCATCAATCTCACGCACCCTCCAACGACGGGCCTCCGACCACGCCTGCAGCTCGGCCCCTGCAGCGCAGAGCTTGGCGGGAGTGGGACACAGTGCGGAGAGGTGGTCGCCTTGTGCAAGTTGTTGCTGCAGGAAGTGCGGTCGGGTGCGGGTGGTACATATCCTGTATCGCGTGTGCAGGCGGGATGGGCATCTGCATCCGGGGCTGCTGCTGCTGGTCGGTATCCGGCGTCGTCGTGGCGTCGTTCTGGGACGCGGACTGCGAGGGTGCGAGGGAGAGGTCGGAGGGGGTGCGGTGGTGGTCTCGGTCTCGGTCTGGGTGGTAGTCTGGAATGGGCAGCGGTTTTGCGGGGAGTCGCGCAGCTGGTAGAGGGGGTTCCGGTTCGTTGGCGGTGTGGATGGAGTGGAGGGGATGTGGGGGGACCTAAAGAGGGCGGGGGGGGGATGTTAGTTTGGTGTTTGGCGTGATAAGAGAGAGAAAGAGAAAGGGTGAGAGAGAGAGTTGATAAAGGGAGCGAAGCGCTCTTTCCACCCGCAGAGGGCTAGGACGCTCCAGCCCCTAGGATCAGGTAGGAGAAGAAGAAAGGAGACGGGTGGTGATGGCGGAACTTGAGAGGGGAGGGGCTCTGAGTCTACTATGAATGAGTCCTTGAGACTCGAGAGCAGCCCAACGCGTGCTGGGAGCATGGAACAAGCGAGTATTCCATGTAGTATTTCGACAAGGGTGTAGACATGTCAATCGGTACTTGATTGGCCACGAGTCCTCGAGAATCAAGAAAGACCCAGCGCATATATGCGATGCTGTATTTTAATTCTGACAACTGGGTGTCCAGTAAGAAGCAGGATCCTGCTGCGGACCGTGCGCGACGCGATGTCGTGCTCATGGACGGGGACGAAATACAGAAAGGTTCCGTAGCTATACGAACAGAGGGGAATATATGCTCACCGTGGGTATGCATAATAGCATCGCCATTCATATGCACGTTCGCCTCTACAAGTAAAAGAATTCCTCGTCAATAAACGATGCTCCATAGTGGGAGCCGAATACTCACCCGAAGCAGGTTCAAATCCATCCAGCACCCTTAGTTTGGAAGGTCTGTGCGGGCTTTGGTTTGTGTGATTTTGAGGGTTTTATGAGGCGGGTGATACTGTATAGAAGTGGTCAATACAGTACGAGAGAGGGATGGGTCGGGCATACAGAATTTCACGATCGCGGATGATGTTGGCAACGTCATCCTTTTGATATGCTTCAGGTGGTCTCTGCAGTCGTCGACGGCAACTGCATATCTGCCCAATGCCTCGTCTGCACCGGCGAGAGATGTGGCAACGGCGAGGATGGCATGGGAGACGGGCGGGGCGGAGGCGGATGCATAAGCAGAAAAGGCGGAGAGGGACGCGTGGGATGGGTCGAGGAGGGCGTGGAGGTGCTTTGCATAGTCCTTCTCGTGGCTCAACAGGTTGATAAGCAGATGTGAGTCGGCGGGACGGTGCACCATCGACGATGAACGTGGAGCAGTTCGGTTGTGACAGCTGTAATTACTTTTGCGGCCACTGTCACAACGTACGTCATCGATCAAAATCATTTTCGCCCAACTGCTCATATCTAACTGACAGATAGGCTTATGAACGGGTACCGAGTACCGTCACCCATGATGTATGACCAGCACAAGTACTATGCGCTTGGTATTTGCTAAGAGATATCTATGCCATTCGGGACATCGTCAAAAAGCCGTGGCGAGTCCCAAGTCGATATCAGCCAGCACAGCCGCCTGAGAAAAACTTAACTTCATCGGTTGCCTCGTACTTATACCTCAACGCAGCTCGGGTTGAGTCGGCGGGATGGTGCACCATTGGCCTAAACGTGGTAATAAAGAGTCGGGTTGTGATAGTAATAATTACAGCATACGTCCCTCATCAATAAATATTCGATTCAAACTATATTCGCAACTTCCACTTCGATTGCCGCCTACATATATGCTATCCCCCTTACCCGCCTAACAAGCCTCCCACTAGGGGTAACCCGCCTAGCAGGCCTGTTACCATATCCAGTAGTCGAGGACTAATGCCCCCGCCGGAACATTTCTGTGTAACCCCCAGTCAGTTCGGAACAAAAAAACCAAGGGATCCAAAGCGAGTCCCCACGCACCTCATCCACGCACTGCTTTCCAGAGTCCAGGCCACTACCCTCGAGCGAGTGGCACAAGCCATCATCTGGTGCAACCTATACCGCATCTCGATTAGCAGTCAACTCTGCAGTCAAAGTGTACGCAATCCCACTTACTCCACTGGTGGCGCAATATGAGCCGGGACAGCAATCAAGTATGCCGCTGCACGTCGCCCCGATGGCGTGGCACCTTGCGTTCGCACCGTTGTCGCCGCGGGGGGTAAGAGCTTGAAAGTCATTCAAGTTGACGGCGGCTGCAGAGACGCCGCCTGCAGTGAAGAGAACAGCTGAAATGGCGAACGCGCGCAAGATATACATAGTGATAGTAGTGGGGCAGATGCTGGGGTGCGATAGTGATTTGAACCCGTCAGTTCCGAAGTTCGAGACCATTTTAAACAAACGAAAAGGAAAATGGACTATAATTGATTTATCGTAAGGCTCATAACTGACAGACGTTATGAGCGAGTGAACGGGTGCTGAGTGCAAGTCATTGTTAGACTGGGACTAGCACATGTACTACTATGCGCCGCCGCTTCGTTCAACTTCGGATAATTCCATTAGTAGGGATGGGCTTACTTGGGGCTTACAGAATTATTTATCGTAAGGCTCATATGTAACTGACAGATCTTATGAGCGAGGAGCGAACGGGTGCCGAGTACCGCCATCGTTAGACTCGGAGCTTATGACGAGCAACGTTCAAGTTCATCCTCATGATCAGTGAATCTTACTACATCTAGACATATTATTTGACATCGTCACCTGTGCCAAAGAGTGGCGTTGATATCCATTTCCAGCAAAGCCGCAGAAAAACTTACTTTTTTTTATTGTAGTAAGGCTCACAAACTGACACACGCTATGGTCATGATCATGAGTTAGGGGGGTCCGAACATCATTAATATCACACGAACGGCACCGAGCCAGTGAAATCGACATACTGGTGAGTCCTGAATGAGACCATCACAAAGGTTGGAGAGCACGGTTGACTTGTCGATAATTCAAGACTATCGCAATAAACCACCAGTGCGTTCAGGACGGGTTGTATGTAGCGTAGCTAGCGAGCACTGTGCAAGGAGAAGAGAAACGGCCGTTAGTTTTGGTGTGCTGTAGTTGAAAGACGCGGAGAATGTGTGTGAAAAGGGGAAGAGAAAGAATGTCGCGCGCTCTAGACCGGGGGGGGGGGGGGAGAAAAAGGAGAATAGATAAAAAAAACTTGGTCACCATGGGGATTACCGTCGGCAGACCTCGCACACACCCACACAAAGAAAGAAAAGC
>JABCKH010000605.1:0-11335 GCA_018851285.1 Lyophyllum semitale | reverse complement strand
AACTTCTTCAAATTGGTGGCCACGTAGACTTTCGGCTGTTGATCCGGGCCCGTTTCGCCAAAGTCCTCGTGGCGGCGCTGCGAGTCTCGTTAAACAGAGGCCTGTTGGGCTATATGAATCGCAGGTATATCATCGCTACACACCGTGTCCATCGCGCTGGAAAAACTTATATTCGTGCCCACGTCCTCGTAGACAGGTCTCGAAGTCTTCGACCAGGCCTTCCGAGTAGAAGTAGTTGCAAAGAACGACAGTCTTTCCGCGGCCCAAATCATCTATAACGGAGATCAAGACTTTTTTGGTGGAGTACGTTGCCTCGTTGTAGATGCAGGCGATGTTACCAGGGTCGTTGGTGGCCAACTTAGCCATCTGTTTGACTGTCTCTTCATCCTATTCCAGTAGTCAGGACTAGGATCATCATCGATGCGATAAAACTGACCCTGAAAACGACATTCTGATCCTCATTATCCGGATGCGGGATGTACGGCAGAACGGTACGGGTTCCACACTCCCATCTACTACAGGGGCCTTTTCATGCAGCTCGTGGCCTCGCACGGCGATTACGAAGTCCTTTTGCCGCTCGTATGGCCGGTGCACCCTGACCGGTTCAGAAACACGTAGGCCTTCCTCCTTAATTGTGGGTTGCGCCGGGTCATAAGGATTTGCCCAGCTGCTGGCAGTCTGCGCAAGATCGTCGCCGAGGTGCTCCGATGCGGCAATGAAAGCATTGGATGAAGCGTCGGCCCCCATGCATGAAGCCTGCATAAACGAAGCGTCGTCCTTCTCTTCGATGGTGTAGAGATCGTTTAGCTTAGCGCCAAACGGCTGGGAGGGGAAGGATAGGGTCGTTGTTTCCCATTGCAGAACTCCCGCTGAACGCTCCGCCGCAGTGAGTTCCGTGGAGTGTTCTACGTACACAAAGCTGGGAGCCATTGAAGGCACAGGGTTCGCGGATTGAGCACGGCGTGCGTCTCTCTCCTTCTGCCGGACTTTGCGTTTACGCTCCCGATCATTCTTCCTCTTCCGGTCCGAAGCGCTCGCCCGACGCCTGCGACCCACGGGTATGTGAGTCGTCGTATGTTGAAGATTCATGGCACTTACTCGGTGGAATCGGGCTCGGACACAGTCTTTCCCGTCGGGCCGTCGACGTTGAGGAACCGCATCATGCCAGAAAAATCACCGCAGGGGGCTTTCGGAAGCCTGGGCCTGGCAACTCCGCTGTTTCGACGATGTTCAGCTGCCATTGCGACGAGCTGAAGGAGCTACCAAAGGTAGTGCTCGCAAGGGGGCGGGGATGGTGGTGGCGACCTTGGGGCCTATTTTGGGCCTATTCAAGGCTGCGGAGGCTAGGAATTCAAAGAAATAGCTTAGTTTGGACGCATCGCCGGAGAAACTCTCCTACCGGTCGACGGAAGCCGAGATGTTTTGCAAATGGGGGAAGGATGGGCCAAGATGGCAGGCGCGCTCGATTCAAGGATGGCGCTCGTCTCGAATTGAACTTGAACTTGGATAAACGCTGTCACGGTCACAGTCACTAGTAACAGTAGACCGCCAGCCTTTTCTGCACGTGATCGTGATCGTCAGGCGGCAAGCTATCCATAAAGGGACGGTGACGGCGCCTTAAGTTGTCACTGTGACGGACACGGCGGCCTCGGGAGTCACATAGTACCCGCTGACTCGGAGGCGACTGCTCCGGGCAGCAGTGCTTGTCGGATAGCCTTTCGAAATGCAGCAGTGAAAGCAAATGATGCCCTGCGGCTGGGGCGATGGCTTAAACTTTTGTCTCAATTCATCCGGGTACTGGACGATTGCCACAAAATCAGTCGTTTGGCAGCAATGCTATTTTATTCTGGAACGGTGGGCGGTCGCGGGTAGTGCCGGTAAGGGTAGAACTTGGGAACCGTGTTGCAACTGCCTGTCATCACTAACCATTGGGCAAGCACCATCGCCAAGTAGACTTGCTATCCATGGCATCTCTTCAGAGACTTGAAGGCGGTGGCGGCCAGGTCAAGGTGTAGCTTGAAAGCACACATAGTAACGGCACTTAGTCGTCCCTGGGGAATCCTAATTTGGAAATAAAGTTTCTTGGTAATTGGTGAGATAGTGAGGAAACTTATAGCAATGCCAGGCGCCATGCACGGGTTGGCTTACTTGCGTCCGCAGCGTACATACATGCCGTGTATGTTCCGAGTTCGGGACCGCGGCAGGTAATTTATCTTGTTATCTTGTTATACGGTTATATGGCCCAGTGGGTTAAGGCGTGCGTTTGAATAGGCTATCTTGAAAATCCGCCCACGGGCCAGAGTTTAATATAGATGTCCATCCCCTTGCCTTTTAATTCATAGTATTCGTTGCGATTTGGACGCGCCCAGTGCGCGGGCGTTTGGGCGGCGATAAGAGACGGATATTTGTAACGAGATGACGCGCGTCATTTAACATTAAGTACTCTACAATTGCGCATGGCAATCCAATCGATATTCACAGCTCTACCCGTAGCGCTTTATGGCTGGGAAGCGAAAATTTCACTTGCACACATCACGTTCAACTCAGCACTGGAAGAGGGTAAATGAGGTTTACTCACCGGTCCCACCAACCAAGAAGATCACGCAGCCTCTGACCTTCGTAGGCTTCGTCAATGAAGCTCAACATCGACTCGTAGAACCCCCGGTGAACAGCGAACGTTCTCGATTGTGAGAGAGCGTGGTAAACCTGACTGAGGGCGTAAGTAAGCTGCGGCAGCACTGGCAGATGGCATTCTAGAGGTAGAGAAGAAGCTCTCGCCTGCGTCGCCACGTATGCAATGGAGGGCGGCGTGACCCCCGTCATGCCAGGTTGGATGGAGATGCGCTGGTCTCTGGCCCTTGACTCCCGCCTAACGGCCCGCGCGGTCAGAAAGATGTGTTTGTACGCCTGTTTTGAGCAGTGAGAAGTGTTTCAAACGCGGCAAATGCCAAGTTCTAAACTCACTCTGACCAAGAGGGAGCTGCGGAACAAACTGGCCAGCGGGTCCTCTGGATTTAGCTTGTAATCCTGAAAGAGGAAGGCTGGCCAGTGTTGATCAGCGTCTTGTGGGTCGCCATATCGCAACTGATGCTGAACACTTCAGGACGATCGGGTCAAGCCACGGCGGCGCCAATTGACGACCAATACTCACGTCCAGTCTGACCAGTCCAGCTCCACAGGACACAAGAGAGCACCTGTGGCGGGGTGGCAAAAGCCGCGGGTAATCTTAATACCTAGGTGAAGAGGAAAGTAAAGAACGCCCCACGGCGGGGTTATCCACTCTAGGATGGGCCCGCTTAAGCCCTTGGCATCCTCCACCCTTCCGAATTGGATGCCTTGGTGGATCTGAAAGTCATGGATTACGATGAATGCAAAAGGAGCTTTCGAGACCGCTTACCGATTTGACGACATCCTGCATCTCTCTTGCGGATCCGCCGAACAATTGCCCTTCAAGGGTCGGAACCATGCTAATGAGTCGCCAATAAACATGAAGCTGATGCTGCTCCCTGCGTACATTTAGGTCGGAATGAATGTCGGGTGTGAAGCAAGGTAAGCGGACTCACTCATATGTAAGCTGTTCAAGTTCCCCAGGGCGCTTAGAGAGATCAGCTGCAATCACAGAGCCGTTGAGTAGAAGGCTTTGCAGAGATTGCAAATCGTAGAACGCGTGGACGACGCGCCCAAATTCGCGCCCGAGTTCGATATGCGGGTTGCGCACAAGTCTATAGTGATGATTGTCAGCAACTTGAAAGCATTGCATGAAGACCAAACCCGAGCACTTACATGTTTATCCTAGATCTGCTTGGAGCAATAACAGGGGGCACATAGCTCTCGTTCGCGAAGATGACGGAGGGTTGACGCCTTAACAGAGATGACCTTGGTTGTGGCGGCATTAGCAATGCTGAGTGGGCGAGACACTTCAACTTGACTATATAATGCTACAGACCAAGAAAGATCCAGTATTTATCAAAAGGCTAATTCACTAGGTCGGCCACCGTTCACCTTGCATTCACACGCCGGAGCTCCCTTGCCCGTGCGAGTCTTAGAGACCTGTATCGAATGGCGGTTCATCTTCATCGATCAGGGTCGGGCGGGGGGGACGAATTCAATGTCAAGGAAGCGAAGGAAGCAGGTTTCAACGAGGGTAGGTACAAATTCATCACGCGCTTCTCCAGATTTGTGCTAGATCCCACGCGACGATCGAGCGTTGAAGCTTCCATTGGCAGGTTTTCAAATTCAACGACGAACCGATGCCGACAGCGAACGCCGAGTTCGAACCTGCAGGAAAAATGGAGGCGGTGACAAAGATATGATTATAATCTGCGAGAAAAACTAACGCATTGATAGCGGCAACTTTGACTTGAAATACCGGTTCGGGAATGCAATTCCTTGCCGGGTTGCTGAGGTTGATCTCCAGGTAGGAAGGACTGCGCTTGGATGGACGAGTCAAATAAGTTATTGCCCAACAATTCCTTTAGTTGGCGGACAAGTTTGTCGGTTGGCGCACGATTGATGACGGTGGAAGGCTGAGCCCCCTGCACCGGGTGCGGCAAACTTATTAATCCATCGAGTGGGCTCGGAAGGGCGGCCGTGCTATAATGGGTAAGTGTATGGATTTGCGTGTGTGTGGATGATCTGAACGCGGCGCACCTGCGACTGGTCATGACCGTATCTGCGGAGCCAGAAACGTGGCTTCTTCTTTGAGAGCTCCTAGTCTAGTCGCAGCAGTCCTTAAAACATTTTTCGAGGGCCCATCAGGGAAGGCGGCCAAGAATATCCGAAGATCCATCACCGGCCATACGCTCCCTGCAATTCAATGGTAACGATGCAAGGACCCTCGAGACAGGAGCATTCGCCAAGACGGCCACCTCTGCCCGCTTCGTCTTGCCCGCTTACGGGTCCACAACCTCCTGTTATGGAATGGCGGGATCGCCGTGGCAACTGTGGACGACAGAAATGGAAACATGAGCGCTTCCCAGGAAGACGTGCCGCGGTCAAAAGTTTTGCGAACCCACTTTACGCGATGTAGCAATGGTCTAAGGGCATTCAGTTCTTCCGCTCGATAAAGCCCTGTTGGGTAGTTCGGGCATCGTGGGAATTGTGAGTGCAGTAGAAGTTCCGCGTAGATCCTCGAGCGTTTGGTTGAAGCCACGTAGTAAAGCTCCGCCAGCCACTTCAGGCCGGCCGAAGCGGCGCGAAAACCGTGGCGGATTATCAAACTCTATATGGAACAGTCTATTAGATTACAGGCAATGCGCCCTGCGCATGATGTCTACTAGGGGAGGAGGGAAAAGGCAAATATTGCGGCGGACAGCCTGAGCGCACCTGCCACAGCCTGAGGTTGCACTAAGGCGGCATCTTTCTAGTTTGCATCTTAATTTGAAATTTATCAGTCAAAAAGACAAGAATATGATCTATTCGCTAGCTAAATTTTAGGTTAACGCATCATCATTTACGAGACTCTGGAATTTCTGTTCATAGTCAAGGCATCAGTCAAGAATATTTGGGCCGAGGTGTTCAGCAGCACACCTTCCTCGTGGGCCAATATCAGTTCTACGTCGTAGTACAACATCGAGTGCGGATTGAGGGGTTCAAGGACGGGTGGGGGAAAGACAATGACGAATGCACCAACGGCGCGCACGGGTTCGGGGCCTGCTGCGGGCACTGATGAGGCTTGGAGCAGCCGTGGTCGGTAGATCTCTACAAAGCTGAGTAACGCCGTTAGCTCCAGGGCTATTCGCTGCGTCGCTCTCGGAAGAAGCTGCTGCGTGCGAAGGGGTGCAGGAAGATGGGAGAGCCGGCCAAGGAAGCTGACAATGGTGCTGGCCAGGATCCGCATATATTCCTCTGACTTGTGTTGCTCGGCGGCCGCACGCTGCACAAGGGACTGGCACGGCACGCGGAGGCGATCAGCGTAGGAATTTTCGAGACGACCAAGGCCCTGCAGCAGGGGGTCCTTCTTGTATGGAATAATCCTTGGTTGAAGTGTCCGCAGAATGCACAGCGGATCGCTCCAATCGAGAGGCGGGTGCGAAATGAGAGGCAGATGGGAGGACGTTGATAGAAAGAGCTGAGGCCACTGTATTGAGTCATCATCCCCGTACCGGAGATTAGAACGAGGGCATGACGGGCGATCGCCACCTAGCGGAGGATAACAGATTTTTCGCATATTTGGAGAGATAACGATGAATTGCCCGCCATCGATTACGGCTCCCACCAATCCATCGAAGGCTTGGGTTGCTGTTTGTTATAGAAATGAGTGGGAGAAGATATTTGGGTTGGAAATCAGAAGACTTACATTGGCCTTCGAGCTCGCGCCGCCTGTGAAGAAGGAGCGAAAGGTTTGCATCGATTTCTGCCACTGGGAGAATCAATTGTTGAATGGGCCATTTAAGTTGCTAAATGTTAGGGAAAGTGAACCGAGATTTAGAACATCGTATGGTATCCATATGTGAACATACCGGAGAAAAGGGGAGCGGTGCGAGCGGCTGTGGACAATATTTGAGCAAAGTGACAAAGCCCCACAGGTAAAGGCACAAGCAACCGTTTTGAGCTACGGTGGAGATCATGTAGATGATGATTCAGCTGCCTTTGTGACGAGCCAAAGGAGCTACCGATGGTAACACTCGCGGGAGGGGTTTGCAAGCCATGGAGCTTCAGGCAACAATTAGCAAGGAATTCAGGGAGCCAAACAACTTGAACAAATTGCGGACGCTACGCACAAGCTCGTTCCGACTTGGACTCGTCAAGAGAGAAAATGGCCTTGAAGCGTGAAAAAACTTCAATTCGAAAAGGCGGCATATTGGCTCGTGGGTGCAGGCTTGGGGTACAGCTTGGTGAGGAAAACGCTGCCTTCGAAGAGGATTGTTGAACTTACGGCGAAGTTATTTCGGAGGAAGTTCAATGATGCCAGAGCGTGCACGCCGTTAGTAGCCTGAGTGCCGGCCCTACAGTTAGCGAGAAGTCCATAGTTCAATTTCCGAACAACGCCATCACACGATTGATTATCTCCATCTTATCTTCCATTATCTCCGGCGATTCTCCGCTCAACCATGCCGACATCACCATATTCCCACAGCCGCCAACCGTGCCCGGCAACGTTCGGCTACCTCGTGCTCGCTGTAGGCAGCAGCGAGCTCGCTATTTTCACCATTAGAGCCTTGTTTCTCTTTATTACTTCTGCTCATCCATACAATACACTTATATACATTATTTCTGAGCCATGATATTGGCTTTCCCTCCTCTGAGCAGTGTATTAATGAGCATATCACCTGAGAGATGATGGCGGACGTGGCCCTCGGCCCAGTAGCACCAGCGCAAATTCACGAAGCGGTGCGCAAAAGGAGGCGGTGTGGACCCTGCAGAACTTTGTAAGACTTGCCTCGTCATCATTTTCTACCTATTGGCTGGCGAATATGGCATACTAGGCGTGTCATTACAACTGCGGTCGCTCACCGAGGGCCCCGGAGGCGGACGTGGTCGCGAATCTGCAGCGTAAGGAGCGAGAGGGGCGAATGGGGCTCAGGGTAAGGGCTGAGCAGGAGCAGAGTGAGGGAGGGCTGATACTGCAGGGCCAGTTGGAGGAGAAGGAGACAAGGAAGTAATGGTTGGCATTTTGGATACGAAGTCTTTGCGGCGGGCTGGATCGTCCGCGAGGCCGACTTCCTCAACAAAGCGCCGCTTGCTCTGGCGAAAGCAGCGCTGAAGAAGCGTGCGCGACTCTATTGCTTCCTTCAATTTTTTTGGGAGCTCCTTCGCTTTGGCTGCATTGGCGCACCACTCCAAAAACACACGTATCAGCGTGGTGGCGTCGCGAGACACATTGGCGACGGAAGTATCAACTGAAATAAGTTTCTCCACGAACGCAGGCTGGTGCCGGGGAATGCCAGATTTCATAAGAAGATCTCGCGCAGCTGGATCTGAGGCGATGGCGCGGACAATCTTTGTTTGGAGCGTTTTACTGCGTCGAGCGTTGGCGGGGCGGTTCATAGGCGCTTGGAACGACGGCTTAGAAGTCCATTAGTTTCTAAAACTTGGCACGTAGTCAGCAGTACTTACTGAGGTGTAGAAAGGTTAGCGAAATGAAGTGCACGCGAGTGCGATTAGTGAGCTCTAATGAGGCGCCTTCAATGTCGTTCCGGCGCTTGTGTTCAAATTGGTGAGATCTGGCACGTGGTGGGCGCTGGGCAATCATTCGGATCAACACGCCCTGACTCGACTCAACTATAGTCCGACCTGCCCATTTTCTTCCCATTCTTCCCATTTTCCCCAGCGGCGCGGTCAACTGGTCGAGTTCCCTTCGCAGTTCGTCAACCTTCACCTTTGGTTGTACCAGGTCGAGGCCGAACATTGCATTGTTGGGGGATCTCTTCACTGCGCGACCACATCACTGGCCTGGCTCTCCTCTCGCCACCGGCCTCCCATTTGCGCCTCCTCTTTCTGCGCCTGAAGCTTTGCACCTACCTCCCTGGACCTGTGCCAAGGCAAACACGTGCAGAAATATGATCACAGCTGGAGCCAAGCGCCGATGCCACCGACCCGGCCGCGGTTTTTACAAAAATAAAGCAAGTGCCTCCCGCTGCGCCCAAAACTTTACACCCGCCTACCAGGGCGTATTTGACGCCAAACTCATGCAAAAATCCGGCTCCAACTCCTGCTAAACGTCGGCATCGCCGACTCGACCGCGCGCCTGTTTTTTAAAAAAATAAGGTAAGTGCCTATCTCGCTGCTACCAGCTGCCCGAAATCTTACGCCCACCTCCCAAGATCAGGGCATATTTAACACGAAACTGATGCAAAAATTCGGCTCCGCCGCTGCCGGCGCACGATCGGCCACATGCCGGTTCAAAAAAAAATAAAGTAAGCGCCTCATCATTGCCCGCTGTGCTCAAAACTTTACGCCCACTTACCAGGCCTTATTTAACGCCAAACTCACGCAGAAATCCGGTGCCATCGTCTCGCCCCCGCGCCCGTTTTTTTACAATGAAGTAAATGCCTCATTGTTACACGTTGCGCCTGAAGTCTTACGCCTGCCTCCTAGGGCATGTTTAACATCATACCCACGCTGACATCCAGCTCCGGCTCCTGGCAAACATCGGCACCGCCGACTCGGCTGCCTCGCCGCCTTTTAACTAAAATAAAGTAAGTTTCTTATCGCTACCCGCTGCACCCGAAATCTTACGCCCACATCTTAGGTACACATGGCGGCTATACAAATCTAATCACGGCAGCGGCTAAGCGCCACCGCTACTGACTCAGCCATGCATGCGTTTTGCTGCCCCCGGACGATGTGGCTGCAACGCCTCGCCTGCTTCTCTCTCCGCGCTTCCGCGGTCTGTAAAATGTAAGAATATTTTCATTCCCTCTGGGAGGCGCGCTTGTGATGACGAAGCTAGTTTTGCAGGTGGTTTGAATGTGCTCCCCGGCCAGCGATTGGGCTTGGTCTGCCCAAAAGTCATACGCAGGCGCTCGCAGCAACTTAGTGCAGAAAATCAAGGTCGCTGCAGAACGAGAGCAGTGAGGCCACGAAATTTAATGAAGAAGCACACCAAGCCGACGTCCAAATCCACGCCGTTATCGCAAGAGAGAAAATGAACACCAGTCGTCAAAAGCGCGCCATATATAGAATGGTCGAATTAGTCTGCACTCCTCGCACTCTGCACTAATCGGGATGTGTGACTCACCAACTACTCATCCTGCTCACCATCATCGCCCTTCTTCACTTTCGCGGACACTCCGGCTTGCCACTTCCGCTTTGCTGGGCTTCGGCTGCTCGGCTGCTCGGAGGTGGACGCGAGAAGTCCTCCAGCGTTTCCACCCGCTACGACCGATGCAGCCTATTGCATGCCACACGCGTAGTATGTGCATGCTCCACTTTAGATTATGCACCTATATAAGCTGGCGCTGAAGAAACAGATCAACGTGCCGAGTTTCCCTGGGTTTTCGGCGAGTACATAGAATGGCTGCTTTCCGCACGCATCTAACTTTGAGCTTAAGGGCATATCAGAATGAGGGCGGTTGCAACCATTCATCCCCTTCTGAGCTGCTCCCTACTCCCTGACTGCCACTGGAATCACAACCACGGACAATGGAACCAGCGAATTGGCCGCCCCACCAATCCGACCAGCCCGCACTCCCAACAACCAGCGCCAGTCCTCCCACGTTTACTTCCGGCAGCGGTCTCATGGCCGCATCATCTCTGGCCCCAACGTCGCCGTTCACCGACCCCGCCGAGCAACAACGTCTGGCCCCAGCGTCGCCGTCACTGAAACGACCCTGTCCCAGCAACGACTCCTTCCCAGCGGCGGACGCCAAGGGCAAGGACCACGGCTGCAGGCGTGCGCGTGGCCATCCACCTTGCTGCCCTAGACGAGCATCGCGCGGAGCCTCGCCCAGCGAGCAAGTAACGTACCTGCACGTTGTGCACTTTTGCACGCACGCAGAGGGGGGCACAGAGGAAGGCGCCCGCCCGTAGGTCGTCGAAGTCGCGAAACGCGCGCATTCAGGCCACCACTTGCTGATCTCGGGATAGATCGGATGACCAGGACATGTATCGCAGATTTTTTTTCTTATAGCCTGGTGTCCTATGTAGTAGCACTGCTTTGTGTTTCTCGTCATGTTGCGATTTGTATTTCTGTACTTAGCACAATTGACCGACATCATGCGCTCAACGCTCCTACTCATTCAGCGGACTCTTACTGGTGACTCGGAAGCATAATCTGTCGACTACTGCCAGTGCTCTTATGTCGACACCGGCGGTGAAAACGATTGATACTCAAGTCACTTGCAACTTGAGTCACTTTGACGAGCTACTTCCTCAATTGATCGAACATCGACACTGGGCGACTAGCGGTGGACGACTTCAGCATCTCAGAATCATACTTGGAATCATATTCCGAATTTCACCGGCAAGTTCTTTGCTCACGTGCTCGTACTACGCACTTTTAAATACGACTCGGAGCAACTTGGCACAATTTTGCAAACACTTCTTCGCTCCCACCATCATGTTGACAGAATGCCCCGCTCGCTGCCTACAGCCAATCCCCCCCCCTTCCTTGCACACATCTACGACCCATCCTCGGCGATCATGATCATGATCACGATGAGGAAGCAGGTCAAGAAGCATCGGCAAAGACGAAGCTGGCGCGCATGTAGTCAATAGTCATTTGGCAAGGAACTGATGTTCGGCGGGCTGGAGAGGCTCTGCAGAGTGGGCTTTAGTGGGCTGTGGTGAGTACCTTCTCACCAGCATCGCGACGTTGGAGACGGCCAATCTGGCCGGCTCACGCGATGGGAGGAGACGCCTGGGATAGGATGCTAGAACACTATGTACATGC
>JABCKH010000604.1:0-11341 GCA_018851285.1 Lyophyllum semitale | reverse complement strand
GCGAAATTTGATGCGTACATAAGTGCCCAAAATGATCGATTTTGGATCGGACGTTAGGCGGCATAGAGAGGGGTCCTCTCAACTCCTTGCCAGATCAAAATCCGATCACGTGGAGCAAATCAACGATACTAGACGGTCTAGACCTACAACACATATGTAACCTCGTCGGGATGGGACGACTTGCCTTAGACATCGCCTATCTCTAACGCGCAGCTATGGCCGCGAATCGCGTGGAGGTACGAAAGCTGTGGAGGGCGGGTCACCCTCCATAACATCAGAGCGAGACGTCACAAGGGGTCAAGCGACCTTTAGGGGTTCCTCCAGCCCCTATGATAAAAAGATATAAAGGAGACAAAGAGGAGGTGAGTTACTTTGCATTTCTCCAACATGCGCTCCTTAGTGTTAGGTCTTGCCTTTTCCTCTCTTTCACTTTCAGGAGTCCGCGCCGGATTCCCATCGAAGATTTACGGCGTTAATCTGGGCTCATGGTAAGTTATATTATTCAACACTGAAAAAGCTTCATTAAAAGGGGTGCAGGCTCGTCCTAGAGCCATGGATGCTTCCTGAAGGTAAATAACTTCCCGACGGACATGCCCTGATGTTCACCATGAAGCCAGAATGGGTTAAAATGGGTGGCCAAATATGCGATAATTGCTCGACTTGTATCTCTTCAGAATTGTGCGTTACATGGAGGGTTTCAAATTTGCCACTAACGTGGACATAGCGCGTTCTCCCAAGCATACCCAGCCACCGTGGACAAACAGTTTAACCAACACTGGTACGGTCCTTCACTCACTTTCAACGAAGAGGAGTTCACAATCACTCTTTAGGAATACCTGGTTTACCCAGGACGATGTCAATAAACTTGTGGACCTTGGCCTCAATACCGTTCGCATTCCGGTTCGTGTCTCTTCACCACTGTAAGGCCACAATCATATTGTTTCAGCTTGGATATTGGATTATCGAAGACTTGGTCGATCGCAGAACCGAATTCTATCCTAGAGGCGGACTTGCTCAACTCGTGAGCTCAGAGTTCCCACGACATCATGGATCTTTCTTGACTCGTCGGTATATTAGCGTCGTGGGTTGAAGCAGCTTAGAAAGGCCGGGATCGTTGTCATTCTGGGTCACCATGCCCTTCCCGGAGTACAGACCCCTCTACAAGAGTTCACCGGAAGGTTCGTTATTTTGAACGCATGAAGTCTGATACTTGAGCCTGCATACAGGTGTACCACTGATGTTCAATTCTATGTTCGTCCGCCTTGGATTCGCGCCCACACAGTTACTTGACCTTACTTCCAGACCCCTTACAATTATGACCGCGCATTGGTATGGACAGCTGTGATGACAATTCTGTCACACGTTGATTCGGCGTTCAGTAACGTCGTTTCCATCGAAGCCGCCAACCAGCCCCTCAGGGACCCGAATCAAACCCCAGGTTATGGCGACTGTTCGTCCCTACAATTGCATGTAATTGCGTCCCACCCTGACTTTATTTTCATTACAGTCCAGAAGAATTTTGTTCACGTTGTCCGTGCTGTTGAATGTCTCCTCGGCTTGAAGGCCAAGGCCGAAGTCAACGCTAACGTCCTTGCGTCTTTGGAACTTGCGACGCCGACCATGACTGTGAAAGTCCGTTCCGTAATTCTCGAGGCTATTCCTATCCTCTCGAAAATGGGAGTGAATCTGCCCCGTAAGGTTGACTTTGACCTCTCTGTGCACGGAAAGAAGACAAAGCCCGCCATTGATTACCATAGGAAGAAGATAAAGCCATTGATCCTCAGGTGCGCTCATGTCTATGTTTTGGAACATCGAATAAACTATTTCCTTTGCAGTTTTATGAACGTTCTCTGGCAGAACGACAACCCACCCAATCCTGCTGACGCTGCACTTGGGCCTCAGATATATGAATCCCATCTTTACTATGCGTGAGTTGTTAACTCTGGGTTTTCCGATTTCATTCACAACCTCATGCGCAGATTCGGGGTATGTACCTCCACAGAAACGTCACATCCTAGCACTCAATTCACTTTATACCAGGGTGTGGCAGCTGCGAACGAAGACGCCTATCTTACTAACAACTGCAGTATGTTATTCTTTGAGCACTTGAGAACCTCGAGCGACGTTTTGCTATATGAATAGACCTCAATCAGGTCAAAGCGAACGCTGCGCTCGGCAATAGCCCTTTGTACTTTGGTGGTAAGTTTGCTTTACTGCATGTAATCTAGCACATTCTGAGGTACGTCCCTCAGAATGGGCTTTATCTACCCAATTTCCCGCGTCGGACAAGTTCTTGCGCAAGTGGGCAGACGCACAGAAGAGGACGTACAGCAAAGGCGCTGGTTGGTTGGTAAGTTGTCCCGTCGCGTTCTACGATATCACTTGTCACGATCCATAGTTCTGGAACTTCAAGATCGAAATTTCGGATAAGGTGGACGATTTGGCCAGGCAGTGGTGCGTTCCACCCTCGAGGTCTGACCTAACTATTTATCTGATTCTCGGTCGATATAGGTCGTACTTTGAAGGCGTCAGGCGGGGATATTTTACCAAGGACCCTTCGAAGCTCTTTGATCCTCATGTGTGCGATCCATATATAAACTCGACAGCCTCGGGTTGAGGAGTTTTGCTGTATGTCCAAGAATCGAAAATACATCACCCAAGGCCAATATTCTATTATTTCAGTGAGTTACGCTGTCACTCGGCTACGATCGCCCATGCAAACGAAGTTGTCCCCTCCTCGCATGGCTTCATATCAGCTACTGTGCCTTTTCGTTTTTAGTTCATTCGACCGGTATTTGTTCTTTTGGTTTGGCCTTGTGCTCTGAGCCATCAGGATGGCAGTAGCAGTTCCGTTCTCGGTGCTTCTGTCACTGGAATATTTCCTTCCTGTCAAATCGAAACTGAAACCTCATTACCTTAAATTCGTCGCACTTTCTCCAGGTTACATCTTCACGTACTTCACTGGTGCTCGATGCCTCCTAGCTCTCCGCACTATGCTACTATGGTCCTTCGGTAAGTGCCTAATCGTAGGGTCAATCCAACAATAGTACCCTGTCGGAGTCACTTAAACGCGCCCTTGTCTATCATCCCAATCGCCTCGCGGGCCACGTGAGTTACCATTTACTGCCGGCGATGTGAAGACGCTATCCTGCAGAGGTAGTATGGTTACTGTGATCCTCGGAAGCTTGTTCTCCTCGAGGACGAGTCCGTCGACGATCACGATAGCTAAGTGGGTACACCGTCCTCGATACCGGTCTTTCATATAATCTATGTTTCTCAAGGACGTCAGCAGTGCTAGTTGCAGTGCGATGTGCTTAACGGCCAGTCGTCTGGAGCAGAAATAAGGAACTGGGTCATTAGTCACCTGTGTTCGTAGCCTCGCTATTACGAATATATTCAGAGCACAATCCATGTATAAAGGACAAGCAGTACTGTAGGTGCAGATGGGCGAGACAATAATAAAATACATATGCAAGCGACAGTGAGTGGTGACGACAGTAGAAAGCTGTAATGATTAATCGACCATGGCCGGACCAGGTAAGTGTATAGAGTAACAGAATAGCCGTGAATACGTTTTCTATCTTGGTGCAGTACAGCAGATTGAGGAGGGGGGAGTCGTCCGGTCCGTGGATACAGGGTATGGAGTTGATCGTCTGGGGCCCTAGTTGCACGGTGTGATCACGAGAGAGAGAAGGACATACACGAAGGAATAGCGACTCGGCAAGTTATTCTCCCCAGCGCAGGATCCCCTCGTATATCGAATACATGACCGCCGCGTTGGGCACGACACGCATTAGATGAGCACTCAGACCACCGTAGAGTGACCGGACACCCTCCTCTGCAATAACTAGTCGGAGTGTCTGAACCAGGCCGGTGTATCTCACAACGCCGTTCACGCTCGGCTGTCGCAATCGTGTACGGAGAACCTAATATTATGAACTGTGAATAATTGGCGGCAAAACAAAATTGCATAGCACGCACCTCGTGAGGATAAGTTATTAGACTCGCGACACACTTCGCCGTGCCGGCGCTCCCAAGCATCCCCATCCACTCTTGAGCACCACCCTTGCCCTCCGTAGTAGCAGTGATCCTTTTTAGCCGTTCATACAGCACCCACTGGATTGTCCCTTCCGTCACACCCAAGTAGCTAGCACTAAGCCCCTTATAGAACCCTCGGATGCCCTCATTTCTCATAATCTGCTTGATTGTGTTCCAGCTAGTGCCAATGACCTGCTGACTGCCGTGATTCGATGCAGATAATTGGAGTCGCGTCTTCACGACCCATATAGGATTTGTGGCTGTCCCGGTGATGATACCCGCGATAGTAGCAGCCGCCAGGTGGACATACGAGTTTTCTTCGCCGTTGTTGAAGCGGTTGGCTATAATTTGTTTCCCATTGCCGTATGTGTAAAAGTTGATTGAGCGAGCGGGGATAACGCCCACGAGGGTGGGCCCAAGGCCTTTGAACAGCGCTCGCGGTGACTCCTCCCGGTAAATATCCCTGGTTTAAGAGCTTACTATGGTCCCCCGTGGGAGTTGATTTTGAAACATACCGTAGGATGTGTCCAGTCTCGACAAAGTTGTACAAAAGTCCACCCGATCGTGGTACACCAACAGCGACTCCTCCTACGTTACCCACCAGCCCCATCGACGTGCTCTTTTGCCGAAAAAGACTTGACTGGAGTCGCGTCTTCACGACATCGAAAGGGCTAGTTACGATCGCGCCGCACATGCCTCCTAAACTGTATATGTTTTGTAAGACAACATGAGATAAGCCTGAGAAAGAAGCACGACGTACCCTCCTGCTACAAAATGTTGCCATGACTTGGCTGGAAGAAAAGTGTTTCTCTGTGCCGAATTATCAGACATAAACTCTCCTGTATTTTTGGTGAGATTAAAATAATAGGGAATCCAGAGACGATAATGAGAAAGAGGAGAGGGAGTTGAGCGTTGACCAGTTACGACCGCGACAACGACAGCGGGAAGTGCCAACAATTTCGACCGAATTTTCACGGAGTCACGTGCGCGTTTGGAGATAAGATAAGATCGATTAAAACTTTGAGTGCAACAGACCTGATCTTTTACAAATAAGTACGCTCATGTTCTTATAATCTGCAGTTGTAGACCCCGGCAGGTCCATATCTTATATCTAGCCCTCACAGAAATCATTTTTCGCTATGTTTGTGCTCTCAATTCTCAAGGTACCTCCCTTGCCACCGAAAAATCACTAAACAACTGAAATTCCTTCAGGACACAGTGCCCATTCATCCATCCAACTTCGGAGCACCTGCAGACCAAGCTCTCATCGTCGAGCTGAACAAGAAATATGCGAATCGGGTTCTCCATGATGTTGGGCTCTGTATCTGTGTCTTTGATTTGAGCGAAGCGGGAGAGGGAAAAGTGCGATACGGTGATGGGTTTTTATGGTACAAAGGTGCAATTATCTCTTGTATTTCCATTCCATGATCCTAACTTACCATATTACCTAGTGGTATTTCGGATGGTTGTCTTCAGACCATTCACGTCAGAGGTTATTGTCGCAAAAGTGAAGTCTTCAGATCAAGACGGAATCCGATGTGTGTTATTTTTCCCCATATCGCCTCTCCCAGTCACTCACTCAATCGTTCATGGAAACAGTGTCTGTTGGATTCTTTGACGACATCTACATCCCAGTATCCTATCTTCCTCAACCAACTGCTTTGTATGTGTCTTTTAATTGCGCGGCGTGCCCACAATAACCATGTATTCACAGTGATCCGAACGAACGCGCCCATTTCTGGCTACCAGACTCCGAATTAACAACAACCCATGGAATGCTCGACACAGCTGTTTCGGACCGGATGTACATCGACCAAGGAGAGGTGGTGCGGGTGAGGGTTGAGGCAGATGATTTCTTTGACGGCGAACCTGGGCCACCGAAGATGGCAGAAGGTGTGAGGGTCATGGTAGAAGCGAAGCGAGCGCCATACAATGTTATCGTAAGTTTGGATGTCTGGGTTGTCTACTTACCCTTTTATTGACACGATAACAGTGTTCTATCACAGAGCAGGGTCTTGGACCTGTATCATGGTGGAGCGGTTCCGCGCAAGACGGCGGGGAAGAGAGGGATGCTATGGACGAGACCTGAAAGGCCTGAACCTTGTACTTCCTACTAAAATTAATAGTCGAAAGGACATCGAAATGATCAGTGACCGAATAATACCCAACGCCGTCATACCTTCTGGAGCACACTTTATCACGGATAGCTGGCTCAGCAAGTCACACGGGACATAGGCACTCGGGAAACAGAGAACGAACTATATTATATTATATTCAGCATTCATCCTTCCCAGCTATCCCCTCGACACGAGACTCGACCCCGCCTTCCAAGCAAACATATAACACTAACCCTTTATACATAGCAGATATGTCGGTCAACTCGTCACTCCATGAGCAGCGTTAATAATACGACAATAAGAGGATACGCAACCAGCGCGATCACCCACAAGCAACAAAGAACAAGACGATGTCGATACACAAGTAAGCAGCAGAATGGTGGGGTCTAATCAGTTTTGGTTTCGTTAATATTGATGTTGGAGAACGACGGGCAGGGGGTCGAGGTCTTTTCAGTGAACAATGAGCACACAACTCGGAACACACGAAAATAGCGAAACCGCCTACCAACGCCGAGCCGCCCTTCTCCAGGTCATGTCCCTGGTCAGAGTCAATGGCCAGCTCTTTTGTCGTGTCGATTTTGATAGATATATTTGTCGGACGCTAGGGGCCATGTAGGTGGCTGTAAGCTTCCAGCACGAATTCGTTAGCCCGACGGGAGCTCACCCTCGACGAGGCGGTGCCATTTTTGGGGAAGTCCTGGAGGGATAGGGAAAGGTTGTCGCTCGTGCTGTGGATGCCTTCCGCAGCGCTGCGGATCATCTTCCGGGCGTTCAGTGTCGCCAGGAGCGAGTTTGTGTAGACTGGCCACAAAAATACATGCATCAGCAAGGTCGATTAGGAAGAAATGGTGACGGACGTACGGCGACCCAGGCAAAAGAAGAAAGCGATATACAGAAATGTATTGGGAGCGACTGTAATCTAGGAATGGGAGATACAAATGTCTCGTTAGGCAAGGAAGCATAGAGCGCGTGATACCCACCGATATTAAGGAAGCGACGGCACACACGCTTCGGTTGGGCAAATTTGGTTACATGGAAAAAAAAGTTCATTTAGGAAAGAAGAGCACCGACCTCGTCAGGAAGCCAGTGTTGACAGCGAACAGAATCTGGACATCGTTCGTCAGGTGGGTGCCTATGGCGTCATGAGGGAAGATGTGTATACCAATTTGTTGATCATTGTATCCGATCTGGTAGAATAATCAGCGAGTGCATCAAAGTAAAGAAGACAATGGAGTACCGGCGAAAACCTGTCCGGGATCGATGAAGGAGAGTACACAGTATCGCGGCGATGAGCACATCTCCCGCTGCTCCGAGGGCGTTGACAGTGATCGAGAGAGCCTGACGAGACAAGGTTTAATGTTGGACAGAGGCGGAAAGTGTCTGAACTAACCTTTAGATGCTCAAGTTCGGCGAACGTGTGGAAGCCCAGTCTGTCATGAGTTATATAGGTTGTGTATGACACAAGGAAAATAAGACGACTGACGACATGATACTGAAGGCTGTTGAAAAAAAGAAATATAATCATGCCACAATGCTCAACAGTCGAAAGGACATACCAAGGACACAGCCTACGAAAAAAAATGGCGTCAATGGGGCGAAAACAAGAGATTCAATCTGTCCTCACCGAATTCGGCCACGATCAGAAAAAGCTGCAATGGTTGAGTCCGGCCAATAAGAAAGCAGTTGGTCAGAACGAACCACGACGCTAGTAAACCAGATATTCCGATTGCTTACTAGCCGGGTGTCAGTCACAGGTGGGAGAAGCGAGAAGTCTGGACTTACATCGCCATACTCTCATCGCCAAGAAGCTGAATGATAAATATGTTAGACTGCAGGAGATGGGAAGGACGATTCATCTACCCTTGTACAAGCAATCCCGTGAACCCCTATGGAACAGAAGAAGCCCTCAGTGTCTGTGTTTACTGCCGTGACGACGAATTCCTACATTGAATAACACTTCGACCTAATATGCACGGAATATCAGCCGTAGAACGGAGAGTAGCCAGGTGAGTACTCACAACCAAACTCCTGAGAACATAACACCAATCAGCAAGACGGACGACCACCGGCGACAAGCTATTGCTCACCAGACTAAGCTGCCTAGTTGAGCGGGGTTGCCATAGTTAGTAATGACATATGTATAGACTAGAGTGAGGGAATGTTAATAGTCGCCCGGGTCGCATTGCGGTCGATATACCAGTGTGCGATATCAGGATCTGGTGGATCGTGTCAAAACACATCACAGCGCCGACCTTAAAATATTTTTCAGTGGCATTAGCGCTGACACCAGTCGCGAAACTCACGAGCGCTTTTAATCCCCATGCATCCGTCTGGTGGGTGTAATAGTACCATGCCTGAACGCAAGAAACTGTAGTCGGAATCAAGTCAGGATTATGCGATCTGTGTAAGGCTCCGGAGTATCAGACCTCCGTGCAAACTGTAAGACGGTCAGCACGAGTAAGAACGACGAGGAGAGGTATAAACTCACCATGCAGCGACAACCACGCCAACAAAGGCAGCCCCGAAGCTGGGCCGAAACCGATCATTATGAAAGTGCCAACCAGGAAGGTGATAAACTTCACACACGTATTGTCAAGAACAAAATGCGGCGCCGACATGGATACGCTTCACGCAAGAGAAAGGACGGGGAAAGGGACGTGAAAAAAAGCTGAGGATCGATCCCGAATTATTTAAAATAGGGTGATTAAAGAGGGATGGGAATAGTAAGGTTAGTTATAACTCGATTCCATCAAGGAAGCATTTTGACATGGGAAGAGAGCAGTTTCGCTAGACACTTATTTGAGGGTTTTTAGGGTTTTTCCGCCCGAACCTCGCTCTAGAAGTGCGTTAGGTGGAGTTTGAAGTGTGCCTTCTAGGCGACCCTTGAACCCGATTTGGAAGTATAGTGCGTTTTTCGAAGTGTGTGCATGTTTGATGATGTGGGGCACAAAGGTACTTCGCAAATGTCCGAATAGACGGCCTGACACTGCTAAACAGGGTTAGAATAGGGCGATAGAATAAGGCGATGGCCCTGAGGGTGTGTGCAGGTATATGTTTTGTTTGAATGTATCTGATCTTGGCAGACCTGCGCAGACTTCAGGGTCGAAACGCAGTAACCGCCAACGTCACGTGCTGTGTGTGACTTGTCCAAATGCGTCAGATGTGAGCACGAAAAACATGTAAACGGGCAGCGTTCAATTTACAGGCCATCCACACCTAATCGGCTTCCAGCACGACCTTTATAATGTTGTTAAAGTGTTATCTGTAATGTCTGATTACAGCAGATCCCAACTGCAATGACACTGAGAGCAGAAATAATGACGCGTCGCAAATGCTATGTTTCCTTTTTGAGAATGACATGCGAACTGTGATTGGCTGAGAAAGACGTCAAGTCCTTGCCCGAGGACGCCGAAGGAAATTAACGACTCGAAAAAAAAATTCGAGCGAATGTCATTACAGCCGTTTTCATAAATGATGGCAGTTTCCGCACTTTTTTTGATCAATTGTAATTTTGGACTTAGTCGATTTTCGAGTTCGCCCGCGCCAGCCTTGTCGTCAGCTCTCAAAGTAGCATTGGTGTCATTATGACGTCATCACAATTTCACGGTACGTGATTGGCTGCCTACTGGTAAAAGAGAAAATCTGACGAAGTTCAAAACTTTGGGATTGAACAAAAAACGCCCGGGAACTGCCATCATTTATGAAAACGGCTGTAAAGTCGGGAGCACTTTAGGAAGCTCAATTCTTAGTTCAGTTCACAGTTTGTTCGTCTGAGGGTTTGGAGGATGAATCTTGCGAAAATCAAGAAACATCGTCAGCCTGTGCTCCAAATCCTTGCGTTTTGTGCCTACTTCATCTTCTGTCATTATAGTTACATTTGGAATACCGAAAATCGCATTTTTGTGAACGACATTATACGCCGTGAAAAGTGGCGAAGAACGAGCAGAGAAAGGGTAATACTTATTACCGAGCGCCTGGTGATTTCCAGCATAGCAACGTCCTAACGACAAGGACGCACTACTGAACTGTGACTCGGAACGGAACTAAGAATGGGGCATAGTGAGTCCATCCTCACAGCCTCACCACATGCATCCAACACGATCCTTCAACATCCTTCACGACCATGAGAAGACCACCAACACGGGTCAGAATAACTTGAAGCCGCATGGATTCAAGTTTGTTGGAATCGTGGTGCGGTTAAATCTATAGTATTGTTCACTTGTGCGAAGGCTCAGCGCTCAGCACCCTCACGTTACCGCGATGTGGAGCGGTGGAGATATGTGGAGCCGCTCGAAACTTTGATACAGAAACTTAAAGTCCAAATTATCTGGCTGCGAAACGTCTCCAATACATCACCGAGGAAGGATAGAAAGCCACGAGGGTAAGGTCTTCGGTCTTCCCTGGGGAGGGAAAGAAGAAAGAAAAAACCCCCAAAAGCTTCCCGGATGGCCTTCAGGCATTGGAAGGGAAGTCGGGCTTTAGAAGGAGCGGGCGATCCGCGACTTCATGAACCGTTATCGAAGCATAGGCTATACCGCATTTCTGGTTCCTCTTGAAACCGCAACAACAGACTGTACAGCAGAGGTGGTACTTCCTGTGAAATCGCAAGGTTTAAGATGAGTATTGCCCTCGCATCGCAAGCCCCCGAGTTGGGATCTTGAAGCCGAATTATCTATAAGTTCAGCGCCATCTGCCAGTATCTATGTCATGGTTGACTAAGTGCCTTCGGAATCAAAGCTCTATATCCACAAAGATTCCAAAGAACTCATCAGAAATGTAGAAATAAATCCTTCGACCTACTCTGGTAGAGAACCCGCGTCACGGTGGTGTTGAGTGCCGAGCTGCCACGTGCGATATCCAAGCTTTGCGATCTGGTTTCTCATTTTCAATCTCCATGAGCCTTGCCTCTTGACTTTCATTTGTTCACGCGTCCATGACCTCTCACCACGGTCTCCTTGCATGAGGACATCCAATCCTTGGGGTCCCAGCCCAGGGGCGGCGCGCCGAGGACCCATTCGGCAGTTCCAAATCCCCAGAGATCGAGCCCCTTCCTCATACACATATTATTGAAGCTCTCGGCTCTATGGCTGTTTTATTCGTAGATCAAAATAGGACCCCTCTCTATGCCGCCTAACGTCCGATCCAAAATCGATCATTTTGGGCACTTATGTACGCATCAAATTTCG
>JABCKH010000603.1:0-11360 GCA_018851285.1 Lyophyllum semitale | reverse complement strand
GACAGACAAAAAAAAAAAAAACGCAAAACAAAGAAAAGCGACCTGGCAAGGTGGGGGGCGGGGGGGGGGCAGGCGCGGGGGGGGGGGGGTGGGGGGGGGGGGCGACCCCAAAGAACGATTCACAAGCAAAGCAATTTTCCACACGCATTTTAGTATTACACTCAACCCACCACTTGCAAAATCATCCACGGGCCGGCACTCCAACCGCCTGCACCACCTGTTGTCCCTGTCCACCACCACCACCACCACCACCACCCCTTCTCGGCCTCCCCCCACGCCGCCCATACCCGCCCCACCCGCCGACATACGCGCCCGGGCCCATCAGCCCCACGCCCCCTGGCTCCCCAAACGTCGCCACATTCCGTTCACGCTCCTCCTCCCTTCGATTCCTGCCCCCGCCCCTCCCCCCACGGCGCCCGCGCCCCCCTCCTCCGCCACCGCCGCCTCCATTGCCCGGACCACCGCCGCCGCCACCGCCGTTGCCGGACCCGGCCGGCGCGCCCGACGACAGGGAGTCGAAGAACGACTTCTGTGGGTTATACGCCGCCTCCTTGGCACTTTCCTTCTCCTTCTCCTTCACACTCTCTTTATCCTTATCCTTATCCTTCTCCTCGCCCACTCCGCCCGCAGCCGCTGCCCCCTCGATCGGGGTAACATCCCCACTGGCCCGCGGCGACAACGCAGCCTTGTCAAACTTCGCATTGCTCCTCTCGAAATCAAAGTCCGTCGCTGGGACCTTGAGCTGCTGCTGTTGGTGTTGGTGCCCGCGTCCTCCCCCACGGCGCCCGCCTCGTCCGGGGGTGGTGGGAATAGTAGTAGCAGTAGTAGCGGCGCCGACGGGGGTGGGGCCGGACACGCGCAGGTCGCCGAGGGCGCGCTCGACGGTCTCGAGCGAGGCGGCGGCCGTATGCACCGAGTTTGGGGTGCGCCTGGGGCGTGGAGTGGGCTGCTGTTGGGCGGGCGCGCCGTTGGGTGCGGCAGGAACGGGGATGGGGGTAGGGTAGACCTGGGGTGGGGCCTGCTGCTGCTGCTGCACGAGGCTGGGGACGGCGGGGGCGGGGTAGGGTGAGGTGTGGGCTGGGCCTGGGGGTACGGCCTGAAAGTGAGGGGGGTGTTAGAGGGGTGTTAGAGGGAAAGAGGAGTGGGAGGGAGATGGGCACGTACGAGGACTGCGGGGTCGTCGTGCACACTGCGTCGTGGAGTGGGCTCGTCGACGGCTAGGTCCTTGACCTCGGAAGCTCGGAAGATTATGTATTGGTAGGGTTCTTGGACGGGAGGTATGAATTCTGCTGGTGGTCTGTGAAAATATGGTCAGATATTGATGATGGTGGAAAGGAGGCCTTGGTGCGTGCAGAAGTCGCCGCTCGCAGAAAAGGTGGCTCAAAGCGAAGACTTGAAAACTCACCGCCGTTGTTCCGTTCCCATTGAATAGACTGTACAAAGCATGAGCCATCATCGCATCAGTAGGGGGAAAAAATGTAGGAGACGTACCATTGGAAAGTTGGATGGTGGACGCAGCTGGGTCGATGCCCGCGAGAATACCCCGGTACCGCACATCGGAATGAGAAATGAGGGAGATGGGTTTGCTGCAGGCCGTAAAGATCAGTTATAGTGATATAATTGATGTATGGAGGCGTCGTACCCAATGAAACTCTGAGCCATGTTGAAGAAAGAATAAGACTGAAAAAATGAGAGATGAACAAGTTGGGTGCCAAGGACGCGTGTTGACGTGTTTGTCGCTTCAAACTCCGATGTTTGGTTATGCCGTTTCATCGTAACAATTCTCGAGGTACAGAACAGAAGATAAGTAACAAAAAAATCCTTTGTGACGCAGCATCAAAGAAACACGATACACATTAAGAACATGATACACAGTAAGTTCAGAAATGAGACCAAGAGGTGAGCACCCCAAAATCTACCCCGTACTCAGCATTCAGGCATTCGATTTTCGATTGCGCAGCATGGATAGCATTTGAGGATGTTTCTGCATTCACGATATAACCCCACGCACAACGCAGAATGGCTGCTTTCCCACCTCCTACGTTTCGCTGCTTCACTCGCATCTCTAGAAGGTCCATAAATGGAGCAAGTGAGTTGTCCTCCAGCCCACATGCGAGAAGCGTAAGGTGCGGCAGAATATTTCCACTCGTGATGCGCTGCAAGTTGAATACATCAAGGACCAGCCCTTTGACTCTGAGCTCCTTGACGGAGGGTATGGCGTCCAGGAGTTGGCCAAGAGCTGCATAGTCGTCGCATTGCATACCTGAGCATGTGATGCTTGAAAGTGAGCAACCGGATCGGGTTATCATGTTGACGATATCGATCGCAGGAAGTGGGTAAAAACACTGGATTGTCAATGATGTGAGCGCTGGCACGATGAGCTGGTTGATCAGTTTGTATTGGAGGTATAGATGAAGATTTTCCAGCTGTGGTAAAACAAGCATATCTGTCACAATATCTGACAGGCGCATGCTGTGCATCGGGGTTAAGATATCTTGTAGGCTCACACATCGGCGAAGAATGCGACACATGTCATGAGCCAAGGCTTTATTGACAAATTGGTCGAGTATGAGGATTGTGAGTTGTTCCCATGGGAGCCCTAGGCTCGACAACGCATCTGGGTTATCAAAAGACCCCCGAAACTCGACACTCTGAAGACGGGGTAGGACGAGGTTCTCCGCCATGATTGTGGGATCTACGAATCCAGCAGCATCCGGATAACTGAATGCAATGTGTAGCTTCTGTAGGCCATGACATTTCTGAAGAACTTGGTGGACATCCAAGAGCGTCATCGATCGAATTTCTGCCAGAAGAAGCGAAGTCAAAATGCTCCATGGTATAGGTACTCAGTACAGCGCTGGAACTTGGAAAGGTGTTTTCCGCCTCGGCAACGCAATTCCACTTTTATGAGATTGTTGGCATTGCGGAAAGCGACGGCATCCTTAACCTGTGTTACAAACTGGCTATCGTTGTCCGTATTCCAGAGCTGCAGACACATTGATTCCAGGGAGCAAAATGCAGAGGCAGCGAGGTAGACGTTGATTTCCTTTAAGCGCTAGATGTTTGGAATGATGATTTTGTCGATGGCTTCAACGCAGGAGGACTCGCTATTGTAACTCAGCGAGATTGACAAAGGTCCTGTGGGGGGAATGACATTATGGATAATCGGGGCGAATTTCGAGGGTGGTGTAGATGTTGATCCATGGGTACTGAGATTGACGCTGTTCCAAAGGCGGGGCTCTTTCAATGCGACGTGTCTCCACGTAGAGCAGATCTGGCGTAGGACCCAGGGAGACGTAGAAAAATCCGGAGGAAATCTTAGAGACTCCCAATTCATAGTCCAGAAGAAGATATTCGCGAGCATTTCTGGTGGGAGGAGCTTATGAGGCGCGAGCGCGATCCGGAACTTCTCCAAACGCCGCTCCACCTCTTGATGTTCGGCGGATGGTGCGATCTCCTGATCCATGGAAGACAACAGCCTCTCTGTATCAGAAAACAGTATCCTGGCTCGCTTTTTCTCCCAATCCGTGAGGATGTCGCTATTCGTCGTCCCGGCTTCAAATTCAAGCCTCCAAAGCAGGGCAGCTTCTGCGATAGCGGCATTATCCATGTTATCTGCTTTGAATTGAGGAGAGACTCAGCTCCTACACAGTCTGTAGACGGTTTATTACCTTGTCCAGGGACAGGAAGTGATGGTGGGAATTGAAGGTCAGACAATCAAGCATCGACGTCAATTATCAACGTCAATTTGATCAACTCCTCCAGAATTCACCACCGAGCCTGAGAGAATGTATTGTTCAGCTAGAATTATTAGATACAGTCATTATCAGGATTTGAGATCTGCCTTCATACTGTGAGCAAAGTTGAGTAACGTACACACTACTTGGAGACAAACATAGACGGATAACCATGACAAGACGGCTCAAGACAGGTCGACTACTGCAAAGCGTAGATACTGGGAGTAGTAATGGTCCATATTCTTTTGAAGTAAAACATCCATAAGAAGATACACGTCGAGTTTTGTCGACGGGACAACTTCCGGCGCGGTGGTTTCGGAGCGACGAACGCCCGTTAAACATCAACCTAATTGTGGTTCCAAACACTGGAAGCGTCGGTCAGGCACATCCAAGCGAAGGGCCAGTACTGCAAGCGGTGGGAAGGTGAGGAGAACCACGGACTGGGGAAGCGCCGCATTGTCGAGAGCATGATAAAAAAACAGCGGAGTGATTTTGGAATAAGGGATCAATGTTTCCCTTCCGAGTGAAGTGGTGTGGTGGGGAGCTTGGGGACTCGAACGAGCTATTGGTCCTGGAATACCAGTGGGATGCATAGCAACGTGAAAGCGATGCAGCGAACAACAAGCAATTGGAATGTGTCGATAGTGACAGTGATGATGATTTGAAGATGACAGAATAATCGCGAGTTCTTATCGGGAGTGTGCAGGCTCTTCATCCGAAGTCAACCCGAAGTGGCCGTCCTTGGAGGTGCATGACTAGGAGAGCAATGTGAAAGCGACGCGGAGGAATACAACAGCATGAGAGGTTATAATGGTCGGGAAAGCAATGAGAGGATAATGAGATGATTGTTGAACTTGACTGGATGGGAGGGGGGAATGACTGAGGGAAGCCTATGCAGCAATGGGGGCTAGCATACACAGAGAGTGCCTCTACGTCCCCGTCCCAAACGAGATCAGCCTGGGTATCCACGAGAAGGGGCGCATTGAGAGAATAATCGAGCACCGAGTCGGAATTATAGAATGGGATGAAGTCGCTGTCGGCGGGGACGAAGTCCGCGAGAGGCTCACCCAACCCAAATGCATCGGCCGCCACTGCCGGTGCCTGCGTGGAGAGGCATATCCGGGTAATTCCCGCCCTGAGCAAGACCATGAAGAGTCCACTCCATGAAGAGGCCATTGGCCTAAATCAAGGTTGCTCCAACAGTATATTCGGAAACGAAACCAAGAGGTGATCAAGGCATTCCAAAAACAATTCTCCAATCCCACTGTGATTTCTCAGTGTCCAAATACCATTTCGGGGGTCCTTCTGCCTGTAACTCAATCCTCAGCATCTCCACAACCTCTGGAGGCGCGCAAGTTTTGACGTAGCTATTGGCAACCTCGAAGATAATTCCATCTGATCCATCATCCTGCGGTAATCCATACACATAATGGCACTCAACTGACCATCCAATGCGTCTCGATAACGTTGCACTGACGGCGAGGAGTCCTGCGATGTGTCTTCCACCACCGGAAACCGGGACCTCGTGAAATCGCTTGTCTTTTTCAATGAATTGACGAAAAACGTCGCGCGTGAGAGGGTAACCGCGACGGAGCAGGGGGTACGCGAATAATCGATGGTATTGCCCCAGGGATAAGCACTTCCGGTGTTTCATCAAGCGGTTCCATCTTCCGCAGTTCTTCGAACGACTGTAGGCGAGATAAAAGTTAAGTTTCGGTATACACTAGAACTCTTGACTGCTCACCTTTTTCTGGTAACGGACGCGAGAAGGCATTAATGCCGGGTTTAATTTGACCATCAGTCTTGGGTCACGGGGAGGACGAGCGCTGGGGGCTTCAGACATTATAAGTGTAGCGAGAACGACTACGCTGACTTGTCCTTGCAATTGAGGAGGAGTATGATATTGGTGTTTGTTCGAAGCATGTTTAGGTTTATATACCCTTCGAGGACAAGAAATGTGCGTGAAGGGCGAGCAAGGATTCGAAGTATAAGTCTTTGAACGTCGAGTGGGGGCTAGAGCAGCCTTAAAGGCAGGGTGAGCAGGCGATGATGAATCTTTACCGTGTTTCGTCAGAGCCACATCTTAATTTGCGCTGTCAGTGTCTCGTTCGTCTCGGACAGGGCTGCATTTGCCTGGTATACCCTCCAACCAGGCTGTAGCCCCGACGCTCCCATTTCGAGGCATCCCTTTGAGCCTGCTCTCGCTGTCTGCCGCAACCAAGCAACATTCCCACGCCACTTTCCAGTTTTGAGGCTGTGGGGGATTATTGTGACACTCCTCTTGCACCTCCCGTCACTGTCTCGTCACGATATTGTCACTGGAACGCCCCGCCAGGCGTCGCGCAGGTCACACAGGAAATCACACAGGTCAGCCCTCGGGCACAAGAGTAGAGTTCGTCGTAATACACATGGATTCCAATACCCCAGCCAGCTCATCTCGCAAACGGCCCCGAGAGAATGAAACAGAGAGCCAGAGACTCAAACGTGAAAAGGCCGCCGAACGTCAGCGCCGGAAACGCGAACGGGATCGTAACAGCGGCGCCGGCATTGCCATGATGGCCTTCTCGTCACCGAACGACGACCACCACCAGTTGCAGCAGCAGCAGCAGCACCAACAACAACAGCAACAGCAGCAGCAGCAACAACAACAACAACAACAACACGCCCTCCCACAATCCCTCCCAGTCCACGTGCACTCAGCCCCCGCACTCGACTACCGCTCCTCCGCCGAATACGCGCCCCAGCAGGACCTCAGCCCCGAGGAAATGGCGCGGCGAGACCGTGTCCGGGCCGCCGCACGCGAGCGACAGCGCAAACACCGGCTGCTCGTCAAGCAACGCAAAATGCGGGATCTCGGGATGGACATGGGGAACGAGATCTTACCGGGCTTGGAGGAGGTGCACTACCGCGTCGGTCCGGACGGGCAGTACCAGCAGGTGCTCCCCCACGAGCTGCAGCAGTCCCAGCAGCAGCAACAACAACAACCCCCACCGCCACCTCCACCGATGGGCGGCCCGCACGAGCCTCCGTTTCCTCAGGGTCAGCCGCTCGGCGGACAGACATTCGCGTCGACGCTGCTTCTTTCCTTCTCGTGTGCCCCTCTCCTCAAACAACATCTCTTGCGTACACTACATATGAGCAACGAAGAACTCGCCTCCCTCGAGCCCGTCCTCGCAGAAGCATGGGAGCGCTGGGACCACGCCGTACGTCTCTTCACCCTCGCTAACCCCATCATCCTCTAACTTCCCCCTCCCAGCGGCGCGCCCACTACGCCGAACAAGCCGCCAAAGCGGGCCTCCCGCCCCCCAACCTCGGCCCATCCTATTCCGTCGAGCTCACACACGACCACCAACAAGCCGCTGCTGCCGCCCAAGCCCAAGCCCAACAGCAACAGCAGCAGGCCCCGTACTCCCTCCCCACAAACGGCACCGCTCCAGACCCCTCCCACCCGACACCAAATGAGTTCCGAGCGCGTTTCCACCGGTCGCTCGTAGCGCCCACACCCTTCCGAACGTACGCACCTGAGCAGCAGCCGGCTGCGTCGACGTCTGCGAGTGAGAGTAGGGAGGCGATAGACCCGCACCTTGCGGGGGCCTCTGGGACGGGGCCTGGGGCGGGAGGGGCGGGGAATGCGAATGGGCAGGTGAATGGGAACGGGGGGAAGAGCGAGTCGCCGGATGAGTCGTTTGGGGGGGATGATCCTGATTTCGGGTAGGGGGGGTGAGGTGTTTGAATGTGTGGTATGGACGTTGGTTGTGTGTAGGCTTTTTCTGTTGTAATAGGGCGTGGTGTCCTGGACTGTTTTATTGTCCTGCTCTGCTTATATATGTGTGCTAGCATGCCCTGGTCCTCCCCTCTCTCCATTGCCGTACACTCTTATGTATCCCACTCCTCCAGTCGCATGCCCATGTACACCACCACCACCACCACCACTCC
Organism: Lyophyllum semitale; assembly: GCA_018851285.1. Classification (NCBI taxonomy): domain Eukaryota; kingdom Fungi; phylum Basidiomycota; class Agaricomycetes; order Agaricales; family Lyophyllaceae; genus Lyophyllum; species Lyophyllum semitale. The sequence continues at coordinate 3,687 of JABCKH010000603.1, read as the reverse complement.
TCCGTGTTTTTACTTATACTTACTTTCGGTAACGAGTTTGGAGTTGCGCGCATATATATATACATACACGTAGCATCCTTTATAATTGACGGTGGCATGGCTTGCCTACTTCGTACCTCGAACCTCGGTGGACCTGGACCATGTACATGCACAATCCCAGCCGTCTCGCAATATTTAGATGAAAATCTAGCGTTGGAGTACAGGGTTACAAATCTGCTTCATTCGATACACCATTTAGCAGCAGGTGCAGGTGCAAGCGATGAATATTGGTGTGCCGGGCTCGTGGATGACTTTTGGTGGTGGGTTGAGTGAAAAAAAAATCGTGTGGAAAATTTTTGCTCGTGAATCAATCGTGGTTTGGGCCGCCTCCTGCGCTCTGTCGCTCAGTTGTTTCGAATCCTGTACCCATGTGTAGTTGTCATGTTTTGAGTCAGGACTGAGGCGTCGTGTCTTCGTTTTTGCCCTCCACCTCGTTCCGAGTCGATTAAAAAGGAGGGAAGATAACTGTGAATAAAACATATGAAAGGTTCTGAGGCAGTTGGCGTAAACGAGTATCTGAAGACTAGTTCGCATATAACAAAGCAACCGACAGCAAGGCTGCAACGTATGGATGCCACCCCATGATCGCTCTTCGCAATGCTGTCCTCCCCTTAGAGTCTTCCAATAGCACATTTGCCTTCTTCTCCAACAACAGCGAAACGACGTCGGAATGGCCTGCAAACGCTGCTGCATGAAGTGCACTTCCCAACCCTGCTTCTCTGTCCTCGTTTGATACGAAGTTCCAGGTTTTTTCGTCTGGCACCTCATTAATATCTGCACCTTTCTTGAGTAGGTGCTCCACGTTGTCCCGACGACCGAAACGTGCCGCCAACTCGAGCGCACGGCTCTTCTCAATCTCTGCACCACTCTCGATCAGCATCGATATAATCTCAGGCGATGCATACACAGCCGCATCTCCCAGAGTCGTTCGTCCGTTTGATCCCTCGTTCAACGTAGGGTGGGCGCCGGATTTTAAAAGCAGCCTCACAGCACCCACATTGTTGTAGTAAACGGCTTGGACCAGCGCATCGCCCTGATGCTTCATTACTGTGTTCACGTCCCAACCCGCGTCGATGAAGGCTTGGAGGATGGGAACGGATTCACTTGGGTTCAAGATGGCATTGTAGATGGACATGATGTTTATCTCGGCCCCTTTTTGAACGAGCAACCTAGCAGCTGATCCAGAACCTCTAAGCGCCACTTGGCCAAGCAAGATCATGAGAATGTAGGAAGATGGGGACGTCTCCAGCTGGTCCTTGGCGATCTGGTCCGCTGCTTCGGACGAGGCCGCGTTTTCAAACTGCTCTACCAGTGTGGCCCGAATTGTTTCTGTGTTGATGCATCGTCAAGGTGTCGGGATATGACATGGAAAGCGTCGCGACTAACCTTGAGCCTGGGTCAAAGGAACAAACACGTTCATGTTTCAGGTGATAAGCACTACACTTGTTCCGAGTTCTATTAGAATAATAGAACGAGGTCATTCCTTTTGGTGGGCATATGTTGGGCATATGTGTGGGAAAAATGTCTGCAGCATCAAGTGATTGCATCAAATTGATACGTCAGCGAGCGCTTAGCCATTGCATGTTATGCCGGCGTCAACGGCTTTGACAGGCTGACAGCGCATGACCTCTGCCCATAGCCATCAGCCGCCGACTTTCCGACTCGCCAAAACCTCCCACATGACGTACTTGCACTAGCAGCACCAACGCGAACCCCTAGCATATCCACGAGGAGCCTCAGCTTTCTGAAATTCGGAAACACGGACGCCGTGTCTGTGCCTGAGCTTGCAGTCCTGCCGCCGGCATTGCGGGTTGTAACACTGTCGCTCTCCCTTCTGACCAATCGCTACACCTACGGATCTGGACCTGGGAGAACCAACAGTCGACTGTATATGTGTTGTGAGAATTTGAGTGCTCTCAATCTTCATCATTTTGGGTCGTCATTTAATGTCCTGCAGAATGAGTTGACTCGTACCTTATATGGCGCAACGTACACCGCACATTCGCGAGCATTCTTGTCTGTAGCTTTACTTCCGGTACGTCCTTCCTTTATAGCGTCGATATGCTCCCTTACATCTTGCCTCATCCTGCAGGTGCAATTATCTTCGGGCGCCGAAACCGTACATTCGCAAGTGCTCTTAACCGTAGCTTTAGTTCCGGTACGTCCTTCCTCTATAGCGCTGATATGCTCCCTTGCATCTTTCCCTCATACTGCAGGTATAATTATCTTCTGGCGCCGAAACCACATGCATACAGCAACTTGGATACCATTGCGACTGTGGGCACTGAGCCCTTGAGAAGGGGAAGGGTGGCCGTAGCGGAGCATTTCACTCCACCGCCGGCTCAAAAATTCTGGTGAGCTGTCTGCCCCTCCTTTTTTTGGGGGGGTGCTTTCTTGCGGCAGGCTGCTCGCATCTCCCGAACTAAACCAGTTTCAAGTCCATGCACAGATTGCCCCTCGAAAGCGCCGAGAAAGAAAAGAAAACACTGCTCAAGACAGGCACTCATGTCTTGTTTGGCAGATGAAGTTTTTTTGCTCCAATGCATGGAAAGTAAGTTGTTTGAGCATGGTCTCCGTCTTAACTAAGTGGCCTTCTACATTCGCTTGGGGGAAAATTCCTCTTCTGTATGCGCAACAGCTCCCGACCTCATAATGGGCACGAGGGGATCATGGGCATCCTGCCTTCTAGATAAGCGGCTTCAGGGGATCATGTGCATGGATGACACAGAGCCCTGTTTGCGACCTGGCGTGCTTAACCAGTGGTTGAGACACCATCGGTGTATGCGGGCCAAAGGGTGCATGAACAGATGGTTGGGTGAGGTTGCGTATTAGCGAATGGAAGGGTGATGGATGGTGGGCGATGTAGATGTAGCGTCTGACTGCAACCGCAACAAATATATATTTTTCTGTTCCGTACCTTCCTTGACTGTTTCACAGGCACAAATGAATATGTTTTATTTTGCATTTGTTGTACACATGTTCGATCTCCATCTGGCCCCAATGCCCATGATGATGCTGGACCCTTTCTTGGACATCCCCGTCTTCTACCCTCCTCTCCTCTCCTCTTCGTCAACCAACTGTGCATCCAAGAGCATCTGCATGCTATCTATTGTCACGCTAATGGGAACCCCACCTGAACCTTCTACATCTGATCCGTCGCGGCAGATCTTGCTGAAGAAATAGCAACAGTTGATTGCTGCATCGTTCGTGTTGTCTGGGTATTGCTGGACATTGTGAACATATATCACGATCTTTGGGATGAAGAGAGCGTCATATTTCCAGCCGGGTCTCTCTTCTTTCAGGATCTTTTGGCGTGTTTTCTCCATATTCTGCAGCCGCCTGGCGTCCACCCTCAAGTAAGCGCTGTCCCTATCCACTACTTCGCACCTGATCAGCCTCAGGTCTTGGTAAGTTTCTGGTGTCTTTCCCTGCATCCTTGTTGTTACAAGAATCTGGAAAGCGCTTCGAGTGATGATGGCGACCTGCAGATCTCCCAGTTGGTGTCAGGGGAACTACCGTTCCGCACTGTATATACTTTTCTTTTCCTTCTTTTCCATTGTTACATACTTACCTACGAATTGGTCAACCGACCGATCCCGATCTCATTCGGCCGATCCCGATCTCACTCGACCGATCCCGATCTTACTC
>JABCKH010000602.1:0-11389 GCA_018851285.1 Lyophyllum semitale | reverse complement strand
GGGGGGGGGAAAGATAGGTGAACCCCGGGACAATTTTTGAAGGGGCATATGGGAGGGATAGACGGAACGACAACTATATGGAGTGGAGGATATACGACCACCGAGGAACGAACCACAGGACGTGCATGGAAGAGGACGTACCGGAGGAAATGGCAGGGCGCTTGCGTTCATTTTTTCTTTTGGTTGAGATTGTTAACACAATCTGAAAGGGGGGTATGTAAGGGGTTGGATCCACCTGATTTGGTAATTCCTAGCACAGCCACCTCTTTAGCTTTTAACCTTGTACCACGTCCCTACGCTTGTGTAGTCGCCTTTTCTCACTATAGAATTGGGTCATACGCACTTGGGGCATCGCAAGGTCACTAGTCTCACCGTTATCTTTTACAGCTGGTCACGCCCTTTTTACCAGCGTTTTGCGCCCGGCATTTATGTAGAATTTGCGTAATTAGATGTTAGTAAACATCCATACTCTTTCCTTTTGTGTGACCTGAAATATATTCGAGGAGACTTCGAGTGATTCCTAAGGTGTGGGGCTGACTTCTACAGTGCTTCTCTACCATAGCACAGGCATTGGTGACACAATTGCCGCATCAAAATGCCAATGTGTGGAGACCAGAGCAGATGTTGAATTTTTTTAACACGCCGGCCAAACCACTTCTTCGTTTTCGGCTCATCGCGCACATGAACGCGCACAAAGCATATTATCGTGCTCGCGTTATATAGATCACGGACGTAGACCAGATAGACAACGCGAACTCTAGAAAGTGATCTCGAGGGTGTCCTTAACTATTTTATAATTGAAACGACGGAAACGAATTAACTTATACTTAGGGGTATTAACAGTAGCGGATTTCGAGCGGATTTGGGCTGGATTTGAGGTCGGATTTCGACCTCGTGAACTCCAAAACCGACGTGAAATCGGCGTTCAACTTTGATCATAGAAGCGAAAACCAGAGTTCAGAGGCTCGGCAGTTCCAAGCGGAGATACAACCCTTGCTTGAGCCATCACTAAATCAATGATGTCCACGAACGGCACCATCGGCGCCTGCCAAATCTCATCAAAGTAAGATGATTTTGGGAATCCGACTCGCCAGCCGGAGTCTTTCCCCGAAACCCACGTCCCCGGTTTTGAGCACTGAGTGAATTCAGTACCTTGAAATCCGAGCTCAAATCCGGCTCAAATCCACCTCGAATCACGTCAAATCCGCTACTGTGTAATACCCACTCTAGTAGACTAACAAGATCACGGCGGGTCAACAGACCTAACTAAACGATGTATCGAAGGGACCTTGGAGCAGAGAGACGTGAGATATCAATCTGAATAATGAAGAAATGAAACCATATAGGTAGATCTAACAACGAGACCTTTGGAGTTGTGCAAAGTCAGATCATTGTCTATTCAAAGAAGAGTGACGATAAACGCACAAGATGAACTCATATTTCGGTGCCGTGGATTGCGGTGTGATGAAGGCATGTAGCCTCCCCACCGTAGTTGTCCCTGATCTCGACGACGGCGACATTGAAACCAATCCACCCGTGGTGAGCTTCTCCAGGGACTTCGAACGTTTGAAAACCGCCAATAGTCGCGTTATAATTGAATTCTGCCAGCTTGACAAATATATCCGTAGGTAGTATAAGATGTGGTGGGGACGCCCCAATTGTGAAATCCTGGGGAGGACAGATGTCAATAATGTTCGCACCTCCGTCTGCCGAAGACACAGACGCAAAGGTGTTGTTGCTCGCCAGTCCCCAGAGATAAAATGTTTTCGGAGCCTTCAGGGTTTCATAGGACGAAATGAGCTGGGGTTGGGGGTGATAGATGGTGATACCAGAGATGAATACAAGACCATCGAGAAGAATGCCAATGTGGCCCTTCGATCCCGGAATTTGCCAGCATGTTCGACCTTCGAGGGTACCGCCTTCAATGACCACACTAGGAAGTTGAATTGAGGCGTTATCGACATCGTATCCACGCAAGCGAATGCGTACTCGTTGAAAAAAGCTAGGCTTTTTAAGCCCAAGAGTAGCTGATGTCAATTCTGGAATGACTGATGCGCCGTTGGATTTAAGAGCGAAGTTTCGGAGCGGTACGGGGTTTGCCATGCGGGGTACAGATTCTTCTAACGCCTTAATCCGTGCATCGAGTGCAGTTGCCGGATTCTGAACAGCAGCGCATTCAGGCACGTCGCAAAGCGATGAGATGTACGGGGAGGTGGTGTAAATATCCAGAAGGCAGGCGATCTGGACAAGATGACAGGTAATAGAAATCGTGGTGGATGGAAGCTTTATAGCCAGACCGGATGGTTCTTGGCGAGCGAGATAAGCAGTGCTTGCTAGGAAGAATGTTACGAAGGGCGTCATGAGGAAATGACACCAGGCGTATCTCGCCTTTCGCACCTTAAGCAGTAATGAGTACGTTCAAGTCCTCTTCAGTGGCGTCATGAGAAACGTACCTCCTTCTCGACACCCGTACTGATCCTTCGTGAAGCTCGACCTCTTGGTTCTTGATTGGGCGGATTTCGATTGGACTGATCACGCTTGAACCGAACACTAGCGAGACGATCCATGGATGAAGTAATGATATTTGAGCCACCCAGCTCACCCGGATGAGCAGATATTTAAGGAATTTTGTGTTAAACCCACGTGCCACCTCTGTCCTCTTTGTTCTTAAAATGCTGTCGACGTTGCTTTTGAACACCACCATTAACCATGCCTCCTTCCCTAAAGCTTAAGTATACGCCTGCGTTCTCTCGCTCTGTACCCCACCGCGACGGACCGATACGCCATTTGTCATTCTCTTCCAACGGAAAGTGGCTCGCTGGCGCCGTTGGAAACGATCTCGTCATTTGGAATGTGAAGGCAGGCTCTGAGGCGTCCTTTTTTAAAGGCCATCTGAAAGCCATTTCGGTCTCATGGGTCAAAGATCGCGACATTGTCTGGGTAGTGTACCCGGATGGTTGGCTGACTACGTACGACATGGGCGACTTCCCAGATCAGCGTGTGTTCCTATATGGAACAGGGCAGCTCCAACACGCATGCTTTCATCCTTCTGGTTTGTGGCTTGCCACTCAGGACGGAGATGTTACAGTCATTTGGAAAAGAGAGCAATTTAATTGTGTGTATCGACTTGTCATAATGTGTGCTTTGGCTCATCTTGACATTTAAAGTGAAAATCAAGTCTGGATGGGTCTTATATCAGCACCGTACTGCTCCCGTCGGAGACATTGCCAGCGAGGTTAAAGTCATCACCATGGGCTGGCTCGATGAAGCGAACCCAAAGCATCTACTAGTAGTTTATCGTCATCACGGAATCATGTTGAGTTATCTGGCTCCAGTGTTTCTTTGAGCGCTCTAAACCTGCACTTCACAGCACCTGGAATGTTCACGAAGGCAAAGACTCACCGCCAACATCCATTCGCCACCTACCCAATCCCGAAATGTGCCAAACATCCTTCCGCTACGACCAAAATTTTGCATTGACGATCATCTTAGCATCGCAGCGGATCTTTCCCCAGGAGGCGATAAAGTCGTGGTTCTGCACCCGAGAAGTGCCTTCAAGGTGTATAACACAACGTCTTGCGTTACGGAAGCGACCCTTGGCTGGCCGTTGCTCAGACATGCTCCCGTGGCCTTTGCTCATGTCGACAGATCAGTCCTTTGTGCGCTGCCGTTCAACGCAAAGCTTTACAACTTTAAGGGCGAATCGTATGTCACCTTTGATCTGTACTGTAAGTGGATCTACTCATGAGCTAATTGCGAGCCTGAGCATGTCTTTGAACAGCCTCCGAGACCAAGATTGAGGACAGGTCAGCTATTGTCGCTCTTGCGGTATGTAAACTCTTTCTCCGGCCGCATTGTTTTTATGGTTATTACCTAACTATGATAAAGACGAATTATGATCATGGCTCCGATAATTTCCTTATCGCGATCGCCACCTCGACCTTGATCCGTGTCTGGTCAAGTGAAAATGCTCCTGAACTCGAAGGTAAACTGATGTCATCCATTCAGATTGCCGAGGCTCATCCACGCTGTAGGTCATCACATTCGTGAGGATCAACGCCCTCGACGATGGTATTTTAGTATCCTTGTTGCGGCCATTATAATTGCACTCCCATCGATCGTAGCTTATATGTAAAGGTCGAGCTTCATGTAATTCGAAATTGTAACCTTCGAGCGTGAGATTTATTACCTTCGAAGCATGTACGCCCCCTGCTTGTTCTATTTCGGGACCGCTGCAGGTAACTAAGACTAAGACTATCCGATTCTACCTAGTAGCCGCCTTAGTGATGCAGCAAACCACAAGCTTCGTCAACGAACATCGGAACGTCTTTCACGCCCACACACACCTCCCTATTATTATGGACCTTGAGATGAGTTGGAAGATGTGGATTTCGACCAGGCACCCGGAATGGGAAACGACGTCATCAGCATTGAACCTAACGTTTTCCATGGCCTCGAAGTACTAGAACTATTTCCTACTAAAATGATTCTCCAGCAAGTCTGATGAGGATATACAATACCCGACACACACCTTCGAAGTGCGACACATGCACAACGACACCTGTATGGTCACGTGCTATATTTCTGGTGGAGCAGTCGATTTCAAACCACACTTCCTTCCATCCACTACCATCGCTGCCACCGCCGTCCGCTACTACAGCTACTCCGCCCCAGCCTGCCGTGAACGCGTCCAATAACGACCGACAGGGCCAACTGCAAGCTCAGAACATGGTAGATCGTCGCCGATGGGTGATGGAACGGCGGGGGACAGCAATGGGCAGACCCAGCTGGGGAGAGCCGCCAGGTGCGTTTACTGCGCCATAGTGCCTGCCACATCACACCCAGGTGCAAATTTTGACCCATCATCTGCTCAACTCCCCGCAGCAGCGACTCACAGGCTACCACTACACCCCAGCACGGAGCGACGACCCTACCCACCACCATAATGACTCAGTCGGCTCCGCCTGCCACGCCGCTACCCGTTCACGCAGCGCCACCGAATTCCTGTCTAGAAACACCCATACGACGGGCTCCCAAGCGAGTCGACGACCACCTCACCCCAGAGAACCCCCACGCCACCTCACGCCCAGGTGCCGACCCTAACCCATTACGGGCTTGGTCTCCCTGCTGCGACAGCTTGCCAACATACCCAAGCGCTGAGCGAAGAGCCCGCCACCACGTTACCGCCCTTCGTGCTCCGTATCTATTTAGATTTTTGTACAGTAGATAACAATTATGCGTGATTTTCTTTCTTTCTGGGTGAAAATAGAACTACGAAGACTAAGGTGTATGTGTCGAAAATCAAATGGGAGGTGTGTGTCGGGAGTTGGGGGTCGGTGGGAGGCAATCTTGACGGCTAGAGTAGCTAAATCCGGTTTCTAGATCACTCGGGATCAGATATTTTATCACTAGCATATCTAACAGGCATTCCTTGTATTTCCACCCAATCGCTCTCTATTCTCGCCTCATACTTGCGATGTCGTTGCGCGGTGGAGTCTGTCGAACAGGAAAACGGCTATGTACCTGCCGAATATGCAAATTAGAGACAGCGGTTGACCATCGTTTGGGAACCTCAAAGCAAGGTCGACATCTTGGGGAAAACGAGTACAAGCTGCACCGAAAAAGAGAGATCGCCCGTCAATATAGCGATCATCTTGAGCCTATCCTTTCGAACACACTATCACCACCATCGACGCCCATCCTGCCATCGACGCCCATCCTACCATCGACGTCCATCCAGCCCATCCTATCATCGACGCCCATCCTACCATCGACGTCCATCCAGCCACTTCCCCTGCCACCGACGAGACCACGAACAGACGAACCACCTGATAATGCGAGCACACAGCCGCATAAGAAGAGGGACGTTATCGAACCCAGATTTTCCCCATTAGAGGAAATTGAGAATGCCCTCAAGCACCTGTCTGTTGAAGGATGTCTTACAAAAGGTGGCCTAGTCCTCCTCAACCCGCCTACACAGCTTTCGCCATCCAAACCGCCGAAACCAGACTCGATCGAGCTAGATCCTGGTGCACGCGAAAATTCTCGCGTTCTAGCACATCATCGCTGGCTCCTCGATAAATGTACCGTCTTAAACCGCGCTAGGCGCAGATCGGACTTTGGGAAAGAGAAGCTCATGGTGATGATGCTTCTCCCCGAGGTAAATAAGCAGTTAAAAGAAATGGACGACCTGAAGCAGAAGGAATGGTTGGTTCAACAACAAGTGGCGCTGAAAGCTGGATGTGACCTCGTGGATACAGGTACCTTGGAGTCTCTCTAATCCCAATCCGTACCTGATGTTCTCCTCTAGGACCATCACCCTATCGATTCCTGCATTTTGACCCCGTCATCCTAACTTGGTACATCATTGCCTCCATCCTGCATCTTCTCGCAGGTCTTTCCTTGGACTACTGTCAGTTTGTTCTACTGGGTGCGGGCCTTATACAAAAGCTTTCACCGCAGACGCTAGACACCCAGCATGATCATGTTCCTCAGGATATGCGAACAGTTTTGAAAGTCATGGAGCTCGAGCCTACATATGAGCAGTACGTTTGCTGCCCTCGCTGCTTCTGCTTTTACGCCTTGGATAGCAAGAGTGATACCGTGCCAACCTACCCTATCAAATGCACAAACCGCTATGCTGAAGACAGCCCAGTATGCGATCGTACTCTGAGAAGGATGGAACTGTCTATACCAGGAGGCGTCCCCGTCTGGACCCCTACAAATGAAGTTCTTTACCAGAGTGTGAAGGCGTGGCTGGGGAAAATGTATTGCCGGCCAGAGATTGAAAAATATCTTGATCGACCATTTACACCGTTGGGGGAAGGAGAAGATGCTGAGGTTGCGGATATTTGGGATTCAAGCCAACTACGCCAATTCATGGATCTCGATGGGAAAGCCCCATTCCTGCTTCGTCCTGGCCACGAAGGGCGGGTGGCATTCGCTCTCAACGTGGATGGATTCAATCCATATGGCAATCACTTGGGTGGGAAGAAGGTTTCGGCGACCGTGGTTTGGATCTCATGTTTGAACCTGCCTCCCGCCATTCGCCACTTGGAAGAAAATATGTGTTTGGTGGAGGTTGTCCCGAAAGAGCCTTCCCTGCATGAAATGAACCAAATTCTGGTCCCGCTCGTTAGAGACCTCAAAGTTCTCTGGCATGACGGTGTTTACTACAAGAGGACAGCAAACTATCCCCATGGTCGTCGGGTGCGAGCTGCGTTGTTTCCCCTTACCTGTGATCTTGTTGCTGCTCGCCAAGTTGCAGGGTTTGGTTACTTTTCTGCGGAACAATTTTGTCATCTCTGCACCCTCCCATTGGAAGAAATACGCAATGTAGACATCACAACCTGGCACCCAAGGACGTGGGGAGATCACAAACGGCGTGCCGCAGAGTGGCTCGCTGCTCGAACCGAAGCCGAAAAGGATCGGATTTACAAAACATACGGCGTGCGCTGGTCTATTCTGCTTGAGCTTCCTTACTGGAACCCGGTCCAAAACACCGTTATTGACTCGATGCACGGTTTCTATCTTCGCTTGTTTCGCCATCACTGCCGCGAGGTCTGGGGGATGAATGTTCAGATGTTGGATGGGAAACCGCTATCCGTCCATAACATAACAAAAGTGCCTGACAAAGACATGGTGGGGGGGCGCCAAATCCTGAGATTTGGAACACAACAAGAATTAGAAAAACTTCCGGCTCCAGTTGTGAAACAGCTTTGTCATGAAGCACTCCTACATTTCGGCGGCACACGGCGAAAGAGGTGGCTGAGGGATCTAATTGCATACGTGAGTAGTCTCCCGGTGCTTTAGTCAATATTGTATTGACCAACAGAGCTCCAGAGAATACGATGTGGTTGGTTTGACAAGGAAGGAAACCGTGTAATGCACGTAACTACCTTCGGCTACCCCGCCAATGTTTTCCGAGCTGCTGGTAATCCCTCCTCCAACATACCCACCTCGCAACCTCCCGCCCAGGCTACTGCTGGCCCCCTACTTGGTGACATGCCTTCAGGGCTTCCAACCTCCGGCGTGCCCAACAAGACAAGCAAGAAGATCGAACCACCGATATCGAGCGAATTAGCGGCGACGTTGTATCAGACAGCTTCGAAATCAGCAATCAATCGTCTCAAGAAGGCATCATTGGTTGTCCTGGCAATGGTCAAACTCAAGGGCTATACTAAAGATGACCTTGAAAAAATGACACGAGAGGGCATCCAGAACATTGTTCATGCAAAGGTGCGCTACATGTTGGCAGTTCCGAAAAACCAAAGATCTGACGGCCTATCTAGCGTATATCGGAGGGGGTTCTTAACGCAAACGGAAAGCTCGACAAGCCCCGAAAGCCCAAGCTGAACAAGAATCGCAAGTCCAGAATGAAGAAGGAGTCAGCTGTGCTTGGGGTAGGAACTCTGCAGGAAATCCGGGACGACATGGAAAAGCTCAAGACACCGACCTGGTTATCGAAGGCTCCTAAGCGTCCAGGAGAAGCCGCGACGGGAAAGTTTTCGGCTGACCAATGGCGCACCTTCTGTTCCGTGAACCTTCCCACCACTCTCATTCGTTTATGGGGTGACTTGGACGTCAACTCAGAAAAACACCGGATGCTCGTGAACTTTATGCACCTAGTCAGCGCAGTCCATTACGGCACCATGCGGAAGGTCACACCGCAGCACGTTCGATTATACGAGCATCACATGTCGCGGTATGTTTCCACTCTGCTGGATCTGTACCCGGGTACCGAAATTACCCCTTACCAACATCTATCCTTTCATTATGGAGCGTTCCTTCGAGCTTTCGGACCTACCCACGGCTGGAGATGTTTTCCCTACGAGCGCGGCAACGGACGGCTGCAACGAATACCGACGAACGAGAAACCTGGTAAAATGGAGAAGACTATGTTTCTTAAGTTCACCAGCAGCCAGAATTTGCGTGCGATCCTTCAACTAGAGCATCTACCCTCCCCCGTGACAGATCTTCTCTCTGCCTATCAACAGGTTTTCAAGTCTGATACACGGGGCACGTTGTTAGATGATATGCTCGCGTATGACGAAAATTACGCGAAGGTGAACGATACCGTGACATGGACGCGCTTCGATGAAACACGTCTCCCTCCTGAAACGTATGAGCTACTGTCCGAATGGTTCACGCAAAGGTCGGATGACCGTCATCGTGCACCAATTCGTGCCTACTACCGTTCCCAAATCAAGTGGCTCGGTCAAGCCTTTCACGCTCGCGGAGGATCATTCAATTCTAACAGCATGGTCGCGTTTCTGGACGGTACTAGCCCGCAAGATTTGGATTGGTCTGCCGGTTGTATTTCCGAAATATTCTCCATACAGCTGGGCAAAAGCAACAGAGCCAAAACATTTTTTGTGGTGGAAGAATATGCATCTCTGGTCCCGAAAGATGCTCAATTCGACCATTATAGGAAATTCCCTCCCCTTGGTGGTCGAATCTTTTACGACAGGTTCAACCCTCAGCTCGTTCTCGTTCCGACTGACCGGATTGTTGGGCACTTTGCTTATCACAGCCGAGAGTTTTCCGGAATTCGTGAGCCCTGCATTCATGCAGTGCCATTTCTTAAGGTTTCAATATACGCTCATATTCTTTCTGTCGTTCTGACCAGTTACTACTTTTTATAGGAAGGTATTTATGGGGCGACACCCACTGATCAAGATGAGTGGTAGCCAGTAAAGAATTACTGCAGCTCTGTGTACTTCGGATTTAATGGTTGAGTTTCCCTTCGAGCCATGCTAGGACATGTCGTTCTCGGTGCCGATGCAGTTGGAAAAAGGAAAGTGGGGACCTTCTCCTTTCGTCTAGACAAGACGCTTTCGTCTGGACGAGACACCTGAGCGAGACGAACCGTAGACTGAACCGTCCACTTTGGCGCTGGCTGTCCACAGAAAGGCAGACGCGCGCGGCAAGTCACCCCCGAGTCGTGAAACGGGAATCGAGTTCCGGAGGGATATTTATGACTCCCAAGGAGCGACGTAGATCACTCCAATAATGAGTCGAAAACTGTGTGACCGCTCTAGTACTTTGATTTAGATGGAGACAGACGCTAGCCTAGACGACGATTCACCGTCAAAGCTGGTTTTGCTAGGTGTCAGGCCTAGGTAACGATGGAGGTGCCCAGACTTCGGGATAGACCAGACCCGACACACACCTCCCATTTGATCTTCGACACTTACACCTTAGTGCTCAACACGTCGATGATCTGATGCGGCACCGTGTCGCACTTCGGTGCTTAAGAACAGAAGACCGACACCTCTCTCGTGACTGCCCGGTCTCCTCCCCCGATAGAAATCCACTCTGAACAGGGATTTACAATAAGTAGATTCCACTTCGAAGTTCTATTTTCACCCAGAAAGAAAGAAAATCACGTATAATTGTTATCTACTGTACAAAAATCTAAATAAATACGGAACACGAAGGGCGGTAACGTGGTGGCGGGCTCCTCGCTCAGCGCTTGGGTGTGGTGGCAAGCTGTCGCAGCAGGGAGGTCGAGCCCGCAATGGGTTAGGGTCGGCACCTGGGCGTGAGGTGGCATGGGGGGTTCTCTGGGGTGAGGTGGTCGTCGACTCGCTTGGGAGCCCGTCGTATGGACGGGATGTCAAAGAAGCCTGGGTCGAAGAGCGAGGAGGGGATGTTCGCGAGGAGGAGCTTGAAGGAGGAGGTCGACGTGCTGACGGCTGGCGGTTGTGTGATGCTTGCGGTCGAGACTGATGCTGGCGAGACGATTGGGGCGGCCGCTGGCGCTGGATATGCTGTGGCTCTCGGCGGGGTGTCGACCATGGTGATTCCGATCCTCACCGTCCATCAGCCGGACTATCAGAGTCCCCTGGGTCGGTTGGGGAACTTGCCGAGGCCCCCTGCATACTCCCATATAGGTCCGATCCCAAATCGCGAAATTTGACCAAATCTATCCGCACGGTTTTGGGTCGATATTATCCGCACCACGATCGGACCTCAGGATTTTTCTGCAAAATATACGCATCCTGGATCGGACATCTGTGGCGACGGTATATGGCCGCACGTGGATCGGACCTTCTTTTAGGCTGGATTTTGTCTGCAGAAGGATCGGACATCGATATCTGAGTAACAAAATCAATGATCTCGTTGTTTTCACGCTAACTTCACGCGTCAGCGCGCATTCAAAATCGTGCCAACCAGGACCGCTATACCAGTGGTGCGGCCATATATATTATGACATAGATATGAATCGTACATCTACATAAAGGAAAGGTTGAAAGGCCACCCTATACGCAGGTGGATCGGACCTTTCTCCCACCCACAGGTTTTTGGATCGGACCTAACCTCGAATTTGGTCCATCTATACGCAATTCTTGATCGGACATAGGCCAGATTTTCGACCCAAATCTAT
>JABCKH010000600.1:0-11424 GCA_018851285.1 Lyophyllum semitale | reverse complement strand
GTCATAAATTTTCCGGGCCGGCGCAATCCGACTACAATCATAGCCATCTATCTAATCAGCGACTGAGATTATGACCTGATCGTAATCGGATCGTGATCGAACCTGTGATGATTGTAGCACAATCGGCACCACTCATTGCCACAGCCAGGCGGAAAACAAACCATACGCAGGCCGCAGACGACACCAAGACCCAGGGGGAGAGATCAGAATGTTGCGAGAAGTGGGTTTACATAGAGTGGTATAAGGGAACGCCTGCATTCCAGTACAGATATACACCATACACGCGAGAATAGGCGAGATCGATAGGGTAAGAAAGTTGGTAACTACTGACGCTTGCCCTACAAGTCATAGATATCGATGAGCAAAGTTAAGTGTGAGAGAAAAATGGGAAGCTCACTGCACTACGTAAGTTTCGGGGTGCCTCTGTAGGTTTGTTCTGAGCATCCAAGTCGCCGTCTGTATCGAAGTGGACTTCTTTTCTTTTTCCCTTGTCCTTTGCCGAATTAGGCGCTTTGCGCGATGGTCTCTTTATCGTCTCTGCTGGAGCTTTTCCAGTAGGATCAACACTCTTGGACGACGAAGCCTTTCTAGTGTTTGATGGTGCTGGTGGCTTCGTTGAAGAGGGTTTACCTGTCTTGGTCTGTGATGATGATCTTGCAGCTGTTTGTGATGTAGATGGGAATATCGCTAGATTCGAAGTCGATAGTCGAGGAAGTCGTGACGTCATGGGCAGAGGGGTCGCTGGCTTGGTTGGCTGGGGCTTTGAGGACACATTCTTCCCTCGTGGCAGACGATTGACAAGCGGTTCCTCTTCCGATGAACTGACATCAGGCTCATCCTCGCTCTGGTTTGCATCCACATGCTTTCCGAGTCCCTTACGACGATAACGTGTCTCATCGGAATGCGGATCAGCTGCGAACAGTGGAGGTGATGGAAGTGGTGGGAGTGGGGGCGAAGGAGTGTTTCGTTCGTGATCAGAACCGGAGTCGGAACATCCGGGCGAAGGTGCCTCGTCGGACTCAAAGATGGCGCTCTGCTCGAAGTTGTTGATATCATCCACAATTACCTCTGCATCTGGTTCGCTGCGACCTCTCCCAAACACGATTTTTTCCAGCTGGTCCATAATTTTGAGAAATTGCTCGTTCTTCCTGGTTTGGATCTTCCAAAGCTCCGATGCGTAGAATTCAAAGAGGCGCCAATAGTTGATCTTGGTGACATTCCCTTCCACCGAAAAGCTGGTGTCGGGAGAGAGGGCACAAATGATCTATCACATTCAAGATGTCAGCCACCGAAGTATGTATAAATTAATTGCCTTACGAGGACTGCGAATATAGGGATAGCAGTAAACGGAATGTCTTTTACTTGGCTGATCCCCCACTTATGACCGTATGTCTTCGGGCCTAAAGACTTTCCCGAAGGCTCTGTCAGCGACGACGCCCCAAACAGGATCGCTTTAAGAAACTGCAGAAGTAGTGTGAGCGAGGGAAGACACCAAAATAGAATCAACGTACGAGAAAGAGTTCCTCTGACTGAAAAAGCCAACGTCTGAAACATTTGTTGGTCCCGGAAGGTCGCAGAACCCGGGGATATAAGATAGGTGGCAGGTCGTCGATCATATGATTGTCCTTGAGTGGTATCTTTTCCCACTTCAGAAGTGCAATGAGCTCTGGAATATCCGAACGATCATGTTTTGCAGAAAAGATCATCGGATT
This sequence comes from Lyophyllum semitale, assembly GCA_018851285.1. NCBI lineage: Eukaryota > Fungi > Basidiomycota > Agaricomycetes > Agaricales > Lyophyllaceae > Lyophyllum > Lyophyllum semitale. The sequence goes on along the minus strand of JABCKH010000600.1, from coordinate 9,712 downwards.
CAAATCTAAGATAGTGGACGCGACCGTTCGTATACTGCTCATAAGATCACTCTTCATGTTCTTTCCAGTATTTCCGAACTACACGAAGATCAGTCTAAGTCAATGACAGCTGAACCGAACCCACCAGATCAGGAAAGTCACCGTGCATCGTTATCAAGGGATGAAGATGATCAGGAAAGCAAGAGAATAATTCGGAGAGAAAGATATCGCGATGGGATGGGCGCTTGGAACGATCAGAGGCAAATCTTATGGCAGGTGACAATAAGCCAGGGCGGGGTCGAGGTCCCATAAACGCCTTATAGTCTGTTAGCGTCGCCACAAACGGATGATGGAGCGTAATCAGTTTTCGGATGTAGTGTGAAGCTTCCTTGAACTGAAGCTGAATTGGCGACAGAGGAACTTTCTGTACCGCCCAAGAAGCGCCGCCGGAATGTTTTTCGAGCACAATATCTAGCTGCTGCTGAAGATCTTGCTTTTCAACCATAAGATCTTTGAAGGCGGCCTGTAGTTGTACGAGTTCACGTTGCTGTGCTCTGTACACCTACAGTTCATCAACATCACTTCAACAGCCACTCAGGCTACCAGATTAATGAAAAGTTACCTTCATAACCTGGGCAACTGTAGGTTCCCTCCAACGTAGTGGGAATGTCATCTGTAGCCGCTCACTGTCATACTCGTTCCAGGGAGTTACTTCGTCAGAGGAAGAGATAGCGGTGTCGTGTATGTCATACTCCTCAGAGATGTCCTGCTGACGTTGGTGACGCTGCTTGGACGGGCGAGAAGGCATTTCGTCCAGCAAAATGCGAGGAGGAACTTATGAGACGAGGGTCATGAGCTCGCTGCTCGCTGCGTTATATTTTTATTGAAGGACTGCGAAGGAATTGATCACATATATATGTAAACCCCCATGAAGTCATAGCCCCACGACCGAAAGGGAGTCGAAGGCGTACAAGCTGCCTATGGTATTTGCTGATCAACATGTGCTCGAGAATCTGACTGTGTTTGACTTACTGTACTATGAACGCAGTCTGGACTATGTGAAGCACTAAACACGAGGAACTCGAAGAATGTGATGCATTTACGCGACCTGTGAGGCGAATAGAAGCTTGCAATGCACGAAGACATGCAGGGTGTTTGAGACTGGACAGCAGGGGCACCATGAGGCAAACTGAGCAGATGAAACGGGGATAAAATGGCGGTGTTCGACGTGTGTTCGGAGTGGCATACAGCACTGTAAGATAAAGATCATCTTCTATACAATACACGAGGAAATAAAGTAACTCACAACGAACAGCAAAATATCAATTAGCAATTGCAGCTACAATGGAAGGCAAGCATGGCTAATGAAGAAGACATACCTATCGTGTCGAAATCATGAATTAATAATGGTTAACATGAGTACGATCACTTGAATCGGCTCGCAGCTCGAATGAGGATGTTCGAATCATTGAGGCTGTGTATTACAACATATTAACGGCCAAAGAAGTACAACAAGACTCGGTGGTCAGAGGGTAGGCTCCTTATGAAAAACCAGAGTCAGAAAGCGCGAGGTAAGACTTGAGGTAGTCACGCTAACCTCCGGAAGATCAAACGTTGCCGATTACATAGGACACTCATTTGCCTAGGGTCTTTGGTACGTACGAGTGTGTTGGAGATATGGATGGAGAGACGCGTAGAGATGAGATGGAATACTACCGTCGTGTGAGCTCAATTCGCAAGCCGATGTATGACTCACAATCTTCACTGCACGTCCTTTGAACCCTCTGCGTCCTTTTCCTGTGAACGAACTGCGGTAACACAATCATGAGTAAGCGCAGCCAAAATCAAGAACAAAAAGCTGACCTTGCCTTGCGATACCCCTCCGATACTCCCCACGCCGCCTGCCCAGCACCACCCCAACATTGACTTCTTCGTGGTCTACTCACTGCACACGCCCCAGTCGGCAAATTTCCTCAGTATATCGCTTCGTGGTTCGAATTGCGGGCACATCCGAAACAGGCTAGTTAAGTAATTTAAAAAAAGGCTACCTGTTCGAGCATCGGTGGCCATGTTCATCACCAGGTCAAAGACCTCGCAGGTAGCCTCGTTGACGTCTGGATATATTTCCCAATGGTACCTGAGCGGTAAGTAAACCAACAGGCGGACAAGATGTCGCCACACAAACCAGTATTGATATTCTAGATATAGTTCTGCGAAAAAGAAATTCAGGTGATTCAGGAAACAACGTAAGTCACATACTGATATCCGTTGGGTGAATCTTGCTTCTGAGCTGAGTTAGGAAGTCGGAAATATTGTATTTCTCCGGCCAGAACAGACTCCGAGCTGCGGGGCATGCATAATAATACACGTCAAGATCAGATGCACGGCGCACGCCCCACACCATAGCGGTCCATCCTCTTTGCAACACTCAAAAAGGGGGCTGATACAGGGACTCAAGGTAGAGACTACGAACCGATCGTAAGAATGAACAGCCCAATTCACGGACCTGGTTGTGCAAATCTTCGGATTTGTTGGAGAGTGAGGCTTGCAGTGGAGGTAGAATCCACTGCGAAAAGCTGAACAAGGCCTGGTTAAACGGGAATGAGCATTGTCTCCTCAGTCCTTGAATGACATCACATACCAACACCAGTCGGCGCCAGCAGCAAACTGGTTCGAACATAGGCCAGAAAGGTACGTTCCGAAGCGAGATGGTCTCTAGCCACACTGCCCAAATTTTCCAGAACGGGGGTGTGCTTAAATAGCTTCGAGAGAGGTGAATGTCGCAAGGGATGCTTCTCGATTTGGCGGGATTCCCGTCTGGAAATGGGTGTTCCTGGAGAAGAGCGCTCCCGCGAGTCTATAGCGCGAAGATCGTGGTTGATCTGTTCCCAGCCTCGTGGTAATTAGTCACTAAATATGGTCTCGGCGATGGAGCGGTAGCGTTTTTATGTTGCGTTGGGCTTGCATTAGTCGGTAGAGTGCGAGAAGTGCCTAACATGCGAGGATGGCTGAAGGAGATGACTCTGACGCGTGAGTCATGTGGGCACCACGTGCGTTCGGGATTTGGTTCCCGGTCCGGGTATCCCCTGCTTTCGAGTCGCTATCTTCAGCATCTTGTCTTATAATCAACTTTTCTATTGCTTGTTGTCCAATAACGATATACATGCACCTACCACTCATCACGGATCGAACTACTGGTCACCCTCATGTAGTTCAGCTCACTGTACAACACCATCAATTGACCCGAGCGGAACGACCATCATGTCGATAAACAGGAAGCGACGGTGAAGGCGAAGAAGAATCCAGGCAAGAAGCCAGGCCTTGTGCCATGGAGCGGAAGTACTCCGAGGAGCAGAAGATCCCGACCAACATCGAAGAGGTGTGTGCTTCTCTTTTACTTAGGCTGCTTCCACAGGCGTTGACATATCATCGGCAGGTCTGGTTCGCCGGCTGCCACTGTGGTAAGTCCATCTATGCCCCTATCACTGGATTTTTATCTCATTCTTCGATCCCGCAGACGTCGGCGGAGGCTCCGTCGAAAACGGCACCCCCCACTCACTCGCACGCATCCCGCTCCGCTGGATGATTCGCGAATGCTTCAAGATAGATACAGGTATCATGTTCATGGCTGCAGGCCTACGCGCCGCCAGCCTCGATCCGCTCAGCCTGTACCCATTCGTACTCCACTCTCTCCTCCCTGGACACCCACATCCACAAAGTCTCCGAGCTCACGCCGCCCGCAGTTCCTGCACCCGCCGCCTCCGCACCCGCGGGCGACGCCTACCCCTTCTCCAGTACGTCCGCCGCAGCACCACCAGCTGTATACTTTCCCGCGACAACCGAAGAAGACCATGAGCTGCACGACGCGATGTCCCCGATCTTCAACCAGCTGCGCTCCATTTTGATGGGGTGGTTCTGGTGGATCCTCGAGTATCTCCCGCTGCGCCAGCGGCACCAGGAGGACGATAATTTGTGGGCGAAGGGGTTTGTGAGGAACAGGGGGGAGGGGTTTGTGAGGAACAGGGGGGAGGGACGCCATATCCCGAAGCAGAGGAAGGGTATGGTGAAGGTGCATAGGAGTGTCAAGATGCATATGGATGTGGCGGGCGGGGAGTATCGCCCGAAGGCGTCGTTCAAGAAGGCATTGGGCTTGGGGAATGTCGTTCCAAGTCCGACGTTGTAACAGGGACTTATATGACCCTTGATGTGGAGGACAACGAGGAGCAGAATCTCATTCGTGTCTTTCCCAAGTAAGTGCTCTCCCTCCGGCTCTTCCGATCTATAACATGCGCCCAGGGCGAAGCAGTTCGTCGACACTGCGATCGCCGAGGGAGGACGCGTCCTCGTGCACTGCAATGGTAAGGGTCCGACATCTAGTGTCTATCACGCCGACCCTCACCCCCTACTGAATCGCAGGCGGAATCAGCCTCTCCCCGGCCTTTGTGGTCATGTTCACAATGCAATTCTACCAGATCTCATGGGAAGACGCCCTGCACCTCGTCCAGAACCGGCGGTATCGTATATCGCCCAATGGCGGGTTCCTGACGCAAATCAAGGTGCGCCAATAAAGCGGGGTATAATATCATATATCATAACTTAGCCGATAATATACATCCAGGAATATGAAGCAATCTACAAGGCGAATATCGCGGTAGCAGCGTACCCGACGGCCTCACGAAGCATGGCCCGACGGAAGCGAGAGGACGACGACGACGATGGCGACGATCGGTGCGCTCCTAATACCCCCCTTGTAGCAAAGGATCTGACATGTGTTCCAGGGAGGACGACCGGAAACGCCCACTCGTCTCCAACGAGCCGGAACCTGCGCACGATCCAAACGCGATGGAAACATAGCCCCGAGTCCGCGTTTATATCTCTAAAATCGTTCGTTTATATCTCCGCTGCTCTCCTCTACATTGCTATCCATTCTACAGTGATTTAATCTTGGCCTTTTCCTTTTCTTGTATCACGCGTTTTGCGTGAACGTCTGTGCGGAATATTAGCTTAACTCTCTAGTTTTAAACATCCGAGCGACGTGCCTTTGCGTTTCACGAACGCTTCGACTGAGATGCCGGCGAACACGACTCCTGCGCCAAGCCACTGCCCTCGTGTGAGCTTGTGGTTGTAGAGGACTACTGACAATAGCATCGTAAACAGCTTGCGGGTCAACGTGATTGTCCTAGCAAGATCCGATCAGGAGACTGAATTTAGGCCCAACACAAAAGGAGCACCTACACCAACGTGAGGGATCCAAAGTGCTGCAGCGTTTCAAAGATGAACGGCTGGCCGAGCGCACCCGTCAGCGCGAATTGTGCCAGAGGCATGATGATCGAGGGGTGATTTCCAATGAACGCGAGCGCGCCCATGAGCTCGGAGCGGCCGTCGGTCGAGGAGTTGTTGCAACGTTCAAAGGGGATACATCTCCTGAATGCGGAGAAACATGTCTGTGTCCACAACGTCAACAATCAGAGATGTGTCAAGCCCTTCGCCTTCAGACACAACATAGGCTCCTCGAATAATGGCTCTGGCAGGGACAATGCGAGATTTGACCTTGGGTGTTGCTCGAAGACGTAGTAGACGAAGGTCTTTGTCCCGTTGATGTGTCTTTTTCACCTCCGAAAAGGGCTGCACAAGAGCAAGGGGTACAGCAACATCACCATCCCCATCGTGAGTTCCTGCTTTCAGTGTGATGGTAAAAACGAATAGGAGACGAGCAAACAGGTTTCGCGGAGAGTTGTTGACTATGACACAGTCAAATCTGCCCTCGCCGTGATATGTTGGATGGGCGCGGAGATAGTCCGTATGAGCACGCCAATCAACAAGGGATTCATAAGTTGCTTTGATGAATCTGTACGGAGTCAGCTTGCATGGTGTTTTTGTCAATATTATCCGCAAAATTAATGTACCAGAACTCACAATGTTGTCATTGCTGCTGAGAGCCAATCCGAGATCATCTACAGCCTTGAATGGACTGTCATCACGCTGTAACAGTTCCTTGAGGCACCTAGTGCTACGCTTGCCCAACTGATTGAAAGCTTCATTGTCGGCATGTTCTGCTTCGACCAGATCAAAAGAGGTCTTTTTCTCGGGAGAACCAAGATAAATGTTGCCAAAAGAACAAAGATTGTTGGAGTCGTCCTGGTCGTCGTACTTCGCAGCAAGTCCTTCTTCCAGATCATCGATATCATCACGATTCTCGGCATCTGCAGCAACAGTGATATATTCTCGAATGATGTTCGCCACTACCATTTGAAGTTCGTTGCTTAATACCTGGGAGTAATGTGTACAATAGCATGCCAATTGATCTCCAATATATATGACATACCTGAGGTGCAACATTCTTAAAGTTGGTCCGGCTTTGGTACCAGCGCTTAATGGAACGATGCCGACCTTCAAACAATCTTGTGGTATAGCCACGAAGAACGCCTTTCTCCTCAATGTCGTCAAAAGCATGGCCTTCATTATGGAGTTTGGGAAAATTGTACTTCTTCATGTTTTTTCGTGTAGGCATGTAGTTGTCATTGGCAGTGATGTCATGATCGTAGTCGTGGTTGTGGTTGTCGAAGTCCTTGTCATCGCTTTCGTTGCCATCACTGTTATTGAATTCTGACTCAGCTATTTCATAGTCGTCTTCATCGCTGTCATTATCGTCATCCTTGTAACCTGGTAAGGATTCTGCAAGTTTCTCATCATATGCCTGCAAATAACACATCGGAATATGAGGGAGGTGTGCAAAGAGTTCAATTTTGTTACCTTAATGAGTTTTCCAAAATCCTCCACTGCCTTTCGACCAGCTGCCAGTGTTTTTGAGGTATGTACCTCGAGAAGTTGCCACATGACCATGGTGAGATATCCTCGAAAGCAACAGAGTAATAGATATCCAGTGGAGTCTGTATCAGTACCAAGGACATTGTGACTTGCATATATAAACATCTGTAAAAGGATAAACCAGCAATGAAGCAAATGACCCCAAAAGTGGCACGTAACTTCCGTACCTTCATGATGTCTCGAAATTTATTTCCATCAGCGTAATTCCGCGACAAAACTGCCTGATTAAAATGATTCAAGCCTCGCCAAGGAGGAAGAGCAGCCATCCTGGAATTGGAGAGGTTAGAAGGAAATGGTGCTGAGGTTTGACGTACTGTTTTCCAATTGTACTTGCTGTTTTACGCCCCAACCGCTTGACAAGGCGCCTCGCCTCTGGCCAGAGATGCTTCCCACCAAGGCCATGGTCATTGACATGAAGCTCATCGAAACTTACTGCCCTGTGTGGATCAGAAAATCTCATGGTCCACCAAGCATTCTAAGGGATAATAAATTTGAGGAAGATACTATGCAAGAAGGCATAAAATGCTTGACCTTAACATTTCGGAGACCTACAGATTTAAGAATTGCTTCCTGAGCAGCTTTGGTTGTTGCCTTCTGAGCATTTTCGAAAGTTGCTATCGAGTTTTCAGCTGTCCGTAGCGGATACTTTGTAGAAAGATCTGATAACTGATCTCTCGGGACCAGACAGACCGTGCAAGGGTAAAGGGACTTGACACCCCGTGTCAATGTCATGACTGCTCTATGATAACAAGTAAGACTACAACAAATTAATTTACTCTATAACGACACGTACTGTTCCTCATAGTCCGCAGCAAGTATAAAAATAAAGGGATGCAGAAGGCGCATAAGTTTACCACACTTGTAATAACCCCCGACATGTGAATCATCTGCGATGGAAGCCAGAAGGACCTCGAAGCACTTATGATACACCGCTTTCTTGAAGTTGGTATACTCGGGTTTGCCCTTCTCCGATTCCTCATCATCAAACTACAACTGCTTCAGCTTAATGAACTGGTATGAGATTGTATACGTACGACAGGAAGCCATCCTACGACTTGTGTTGCACCGAGTCCTTTACCATTACGGATGTTGGAAGGCAGATTGTCGATTCTTGCCATGATTGGGTAGCCCATGGTATTGTTGAAAGTAGATAGCCGAGTTTTATCAGCATACAGCGTAATACACAATGGTCGTGCATCAGCAGAGATCTGGTCCTATTTATACAAATGTCAGTGTCATGATACAAGTAACGAGACAGGTCGGGAAAGAAATCATTCACCTGAACACTCCACATCCGATTAGCTGTCCAAGGTTCATGTATAAATCGGACCCACTCTTTACCATCAAACTTATCGAGGTGAACTGCATCAAACTCAGCGACACTTGCAAGGTACTCATCATCCAAGACCGAGGAAGCCCAATCCTTCAATGATCGCGACCAGAAATCAAACGGCCTCATGGAGGTGCCATATGGGACCTCGATCTGAGTGCGTTCAAACTAGACTTTCATCAGAAGAGTATTACAATAAACATATGAAGAAATATACCGGTGTATACTTATTCGTCGCGTCATCCCATAATCGGCCCAGATCACAATGACTCTTGACTAAAAAATGCTCGTCCCGATTGTCCAATAGTTTACGCATTACCTTGATTAAGGAGTCGATATGTGCGTTTGACATTGCTGTCTCGTGTACAATCTCGGCGAACGAGAATTCACTCTCAGACCGAAAAGGAAGCCAAGGCTTCGGGTGGTACGAACGGCGCGGTGGGGATTTGTCTCGCCCATAGTCTTCAAAGGATTTGACTTCAGCCGGCTTTCTGGTCTTCGGATGAAAAGTTGTACGAATGTCGTCCTTTCGTGGTACAGTTGGTGAGGACGATGGGTGTGGCTGTGATGACAGAAGTGGCAATGGCAGCTGCGACTGCACTGAAGAGGAGGTTTGAGCTGGGAAAAGGTGAGATCTAGATGGAACTTGGTCGTGGGGAAACTTACGTTCTTTGGACACAATCGTTCTCGCTGCCGAGGTACCAGCAGGTTTTCCCGATTCTGAATGGACATCAGGACGTAAGTGATAGGTTATACGAGATATACTCACCTAATCGTCGCTTTCCTGGTGCTCTGGGGCGAGGTTCCAAGCGCGGGACTCCATCGGTGGCTGAGGACGTATTCCAGTTGGTGTCCACTTCTGTCTCTGCTATCGGTATGAGGAAAACATGATATAAAATGGAGGAGATCCACAACACCTTTCACTTTTCCTTTCACATCTGTCCTTGATTCCAAGCGCGGCATATCGTACTCCTCTTCCGCAACGCGAGAGAGCCCGAGAGATCGGCCTGGCAAATAGTCAGAGAGGTAAGAACGAACTGTGAGAAGACGTACCTTTGCTGCTATCGCCGGTGTCAGATACCGAGTGCAACATCGGCATTCCACTATAATCTACGATTGTCCTACGAGATCAGAAATCGACACATAGATGTGATGTTACTAACTGGCTAATGAAGACTTATTTTTGTCCGAAACATAGCCTTGCAGTTGCTCTTCAAATTTTTGATTTGCTCTTTGAGTTTCGGGCGAGCGAAGGCACTTCTTCTGGTGGCTTGTCAAGCCCCTAGACGAGAATGTGCCACCACATCCAGAACAAAGTTGGGTGGTTGTCTTGGTATCCCTTGGTGGCATAACGGAGAAAAGAAATGTACAAGGAGAAGTAACAGCAAGAAGTACAAGAGAAAGGAGAAGCTCGACAGCAGTTGTCCACGAGCAAGAGTGAACCGTGGGATCTGATCACAACCACGATTGTGATCCGGATTGGGACCTGGCGCGATAAGATCACGATCAAGATCTTAATCTGAAATCTGGATCCCAATCGGAGCAGATTGTGACTCGGGCCGGAAAATTCCGACA
>JABCKH010000599.1:0-11447 GCA_018851285.1 Lyophyllum semitale | reverse complement strand
TATGGAGCAACTCAGCATGCTACTGATGTTGCCGTACTTTGAGTGGTTACTCAGTACTGTTTGGGTTTTTCCTGATGTTCCTGGCTCCGCCAACGTGCTTCGCACTCACATCTGGCTTGTCTGTTTCTAGTCTTTTGACTTCAGACAGTACGCCCCGGCCTTGCCGACACTTTCTTTCAAATTAGAAGTCTGTATTTACCACTTATCTATTCTAGGTCTCATATCCTCCTTTTCGTTCGCCCTCCCACCTCTTCCCTTAGTGTATTTCTTTACTTTTAATACTTTCTACTTACTTAGTTAGACTTCACTTGGCTGTCGCTTATGTATAGCTCATTTGGGGCCTGCTTCGGGTCGTCCACAGCGGTGTCGTTGTCCGGGGAAGCGGACACCATCCATGACTCACACGGATACACTGGGTGTTTGACAGGGTGGGCTCCAACTGAGCACTTGTGGGACGACCATCGTTCAGGCCATCTTGTCCTCGCCCTTCTAGGCTGACGTAGCATTTCTGGGACCCTTTTTTCCTCTCACTCCACTATCACTGCACTGACGTCATTTTTCCCACCCATCAGAAGTACTTATACCCCTTACTGTGTCTTACAAGTTAGCGGAGACTGTCAAATCTCCTCGACACCCGCGTGCACACTATTAGCGTTCAAAGACAAATTCTACGCTACCATCCAACGCTGATCTGCTTTCAGTATTCTGTCCAAAACGTCCAAACTCAAAGTGGTAGGTAAGTCGCGCGTGAAGAATGGGATCGTCATTTGACATTCTCCAAGTTTTAGACGCGTTCACTATGGTTGAATCGCTTCCCAATAATGATTTTATCCTCGGACGAACCACCCCCACTCAGACATTCCGGCAACTCACGCTAAACGACGTCGTTGATCCTGAAGAAGGCAAGTCTAGTTATCCACGTGCATCATCGGCACGTGACCGTACTTTCTTCAACTTGAGACCGCTGTGGCCGTTTAATAACAGATCGAATTTCACCTTTCTTCCCCTCTCAATCCCCTGTATTCGTCGTTGATCATGCCAACTACTTATTTTTTGTTTTAGAGCCACCCCGAGACCTAAAAACCCAATCCTTCGAGAGCCCAGGTACGTTTTTTTCTCCGGATTTCTACAGGACTCTAGAGCATTCCTGACTCTCTTTTACAGTCTTTTATGACACTTCATTGTCTGTCGTCTCATCAGCTTGCGAAGCAGACTCGACCAGTGCCTTGGATAGTGCGCGTGGTTCTATGTCTGGTGATGCCCGAGAGCGCAAGCCCGATTCTTCAGATTCCATGCCCGATCAACGCAGGTATAATAGTCGACGCTTTCCCCGCTTCACGGCCCACCACAGACCTCCAATAACGCGTCCTATCCAATCGTTACCCTCCAGCTATGGCCCATCTTCGGAGAATCTCCATAACCCTGGATCTTCTTCTGGATTTCAGCCGCCTTCTCTGCACTACAGCGGTCATCCATTACCATACGATCAGCGCCCAGATTACACACGGTACACGATGTCGTCTCAGTCGCCCATGAATATGGAGCACGTTCCGCCCCCTCCCTTCGCGTACTCCCATCCGTATCACCACCCTGGGATGTCGGACAGTATGATGGCCCAAAATATACACGCCAACTATCAGCCCATGCTACAGCCACCTGCGTCCGCTTTCCCGTATCAACGTCATAGCCCGGAGGGTACATCCGGTGCACATCATACTTTTATGAGTGCGGGGTCTTCTCCAATATACAGTCACCATCAGATCAATACTTCTCCTGCTGTCCACTCTCCTCCACCTCCTGCTTCCACTCGCCAGAGTCCCTCTCACACGCCATATATCGCGACAGGCTCCTTCCATTCATTAGGTTACCCGTCCCCAATGTCCACTCCAGCCTATGGCTATCCGTCTCCGCAAGCCTATTCTGGTACTCCCCCGATCTACTCACAATATGGTCCTGCGCCATATGCGCCACATTTTTCACCATCTCCGGAGACGGAACGGCAAGGCACATGGTGGTATATGCCTCCCCCTACTGCAGCGTCGCCGTCGCAACAATTCGACAGCGGGGTTGCGTCATACCAGGGTCACTATCCCATGTCGTATCCCATGCATCGTCACGAAGTGGAATCTTATCCGTCACGTTCCCACTCTTCACCCACGAGTCCATCAGCGTATCCCATGTCTCCACATGAGCCGGCATCACCTAATCCGCGTCCGCTCTCGACATCGGCTGTCTCGGGGACGAATCCTACCTCAGAAACGAGTACGCGGCCTCCACCTGTCGAAAAGCCCGTCGTTCGCCGCTCGTACCACCCAAATCCGCCCGCTCACCGCTCGGAATGGGTGATGTGGGCTGGAAACGTGCCTTCAGACGCGACACACGACGAGCTTTGGCGGTTCTTCAATCAACCACCCCAGTCGGAGTCGGACCCCCCTCCATCGACGGGCGTCCTGTCGATTTTCCTAATCTCGAGGTCCAGTTGCGCGTTTGTCAATTTCGAGAGCGAATACCACCTAGATCAAGCCATTGAACGTTTCAACGGAAAGGCTCTACGTCCAACAGATGTTCGGTGTCCGCGATTAGTGTGTCGCGTGCGGAAAAGGGATGATGATCTTAAAGCTGGGGTTGGTGGGCAACGAGGAATTGGGATCCATACGCGGTGGATCAAAGAGCAGAAGGCGAAGGTTGTGGAAGCGAGTGATACCTCGGATGTATCTACCTCGGATGATAGGCCGTCGACCGCATCGTCTGATCAGATGGCTGTGACGATGTCATCGTCGTTGTCTATATCAAGCGACGACGATCCACGCCAGCGACGGACTGCAAAGCACTCCAGCAGTTCCGGTTCATATACATCAACGAACTCGAGTCTACTGACGCGCTTCTTCCCACAACGCTACTTCATTCTCAAATCATTGACACAGGTACAGTTTTCCATTAATATCCTTGCGTCTGTCATCTAAATATACTTTCTATTACACAGTCTGATTTGGACCTTAGCGTGGAAAGGGGGCTATGGGCAACGCAGAAGCACAATGAAGGGATCTTGGACCAGGCGTTCAGGACAAGCCAGGACGTATACCTCATATTCAGCGTGAACAAGAGCGGAGAGTTCTACGGCTATGCCAAGTAAGTAGTCATATCTCGTTGGATTGACGGACCAATGGAATGCAGCTAATATCTCACAGAATGTCTGGGCCGATTCGTCGCGGCGAGCATAGAGTTTCGTGGACCACCCGGACGACTGGATCTTCCGCGTCATCACGCTCGTCGCTATCTCCCGCCGCTGGACGCGGTGCTGTCCATTCGCTAGCCATCCCTGAGGAGCTAGAGAGCCCGACTCGGGCAGAGCATCCGAAAGGCAGTCAGATTCAGAATTTTTTCACTCCGGGCGCAGGTCGTCTCGTAGACAATTCACCACTTCCCGTTAGCGGCGAGGACATCCGGAAGCACAACGCGCCATTAACGAGTTTCCTTCCGGCCGTCCGGAATCCACAGTCTGCGCCGGCAGAACTCGGTGCTGTTCGGCAGAAGATGACGCTGCGGACTCCCTCGTTGAAGTATAGCCTTGACCATCATCTTTTCCGGGAGGCTCCAGCCACAAAACTAGATGACGACTTCGAATTGGATCCCACAGCGCCGATACGTGCGATACGCTCGGGGGCTTCGGGCGACAGCCAGGAGCAGGATAGTTCAGGGCGGGCGATAACGACGCTTCAGGTGGTTGCGGAAGAGGAGGAAAAGGATGAGGAGGTTGACGCTGAGGAGGAGAGTGGGGACGGTGATGAACCCGAGGCTGCAGGCGCAGGTGGCGAGGGCACGGGTGGGGCACGGGAGGATTGGGGTGAGTCTTTTAGGATTGAGTGGCTGTCTACCGAGAAGCTTCCGTTTCATCGGACTCGACATATTCGCAACCCTTGGAACCACGATAGGGAGGTCAAGGTGTCCAGGGACGGGACTGAGGTGGAGCCGACTGTGGGCGAAAGGCTGTTGGAGGAGTGGACGCGACTATCGGAGGTTCAGTCGCCGACTGCACCTGCAGGAAAAGTTTCCGCTGCGTCGAAGCACGGATTGAAGTCTGCTCCGTCGTTGTTCGCCTCGGCACCCTTGAAGGACACCGGGATGGGGACTGGTTCGGGACGACCATCATGACATACAAACGACTGGTCAAGAAACACAAAACGACGCTGAATAGCGTCGAACAATGGCATGTATCAAACATGTATCAAACACGAAATACAGGACCACTATCAGCGACAAACCACATTCTTGTATGTCCTTCCCGATGGTCTTGTATGTTCCTTTGATTTAACTAATTTGGCCCATCTCCTTCTCGCCTTTTCTTTTCTCCTTCAGTTTCAAACTGCTACGACTCGACAGGACCCCTTTGTCATTCACGAAACAAGACTGTCACTCATTTATCATCTTGGGATTTACGCGGACTTTATTCTCTCCAACCTGCTACTGCCATGCTTTGCTTGATCCCCGCCTCTTCAGGCCCATGTAGCTATAGGTAGCATCGCATAACCACATCTGTAATTACTCGTACCAACTGCATTATACACGAAGCGCAGGGATCATACCTGGGTTTGCACGGAGGCGATGGGTCATCGGAGGCCGGCGCGACGCGTACTATATAAGTCGTGCGACCAGCAAATGGGCCGTCAGCCGTCGGCTAACTGCTTCACCCGCAACTTACAAGGCTCAGGTCGTTGCCTCCGACTGCTGGCTGGAGCATTCACGAGCTCGGTACAGATGACAGGGCTTACCGACTTACCCCTTGAAATCATCGAGCAAATCCTTCGAAATCTGGATCCAATCGACGTCGCCCATGTTTCCGAATGCTGTAACCTCTTGCGCTTGTTGGTGTGCAACCCTGGAGATCAAGCCCTCTGGCGTGAACTGTATCTTGTACAACCACTTGACGATCCCAGAAAGTGTGTTTCGCCAGCAGGTGTATCAATGGCTGAAATTGATTGGAAACGGGTGCTACAGCGCTTCATCAGAGCCAGAACAGTGCTGTACAACCCCTCACTCAGTCGTCCTGAAGGACGACTGACGGTCCTACACACATTGCTCGAGATGATAACATACCTGCCTCCACTATCCTCACCACAGGACTCCTCCAACCTCTCACACAACCTCGCTTGGGTCGTTGCGGCCCTGATTGGCACCTCTTTCCTGGACGTCGATCCAACAGCCTCTGAGGAGGAAATACAGCTTTGTGCACGTCTGCACACCCATTTCGGCGTCTCGGCAAATGATGTGCTGCGCGCTGCACGAGTGCGCTCTCGCGCATTCGTGTACGACATGCGTAATTACAGCGCAAAAAGCCGCTACGGCCCCTTGGATTCGCAGGGGTGTGTCAACTGGGTTCATATGCAGGCGTTGCACCATGTCATGTCTATGCACATCGTTGACCTGAATGAAGACGAGGCCTTCCAGTTCGCCGTATTTCCGATGAGCATTTTGTTTACCCAGATCGTGATGCCGCCCGGGATGGATTTTGATAAGGAGCAGGATTGGGCGGGCGTAAGTGGGAGCTGGAGAGTGTCATTCTGCTTCTGCGACCACAGGGAGCTGCTTAGTGCGTTTCTCTATTTTAATGCTTCCCATTCACAAGTAACGATATGACCACAGGATATAATGCATCAGATGTGAGGCTGTACGTTAGGCCTGACTACCGTGTTGTCGCTGAATTGGTGTTGTTCTCAGATAGACGCGAACGGCAATCTGGATATCTCTTTTTTTGAGGAACCAGATTTCGGCGAGGTTTTCCGTTCCTGGGACGTGAACCTCAATGTGTTGAGGACCACGCCTGACGTCAATCATCCCACGAGGCCCATTATACACTTTACCGGGGATATGCTAGACACCTCGTCGACGATGACTGGAGTGGTGAGAATGACACCCGATAATCAAGTAAAATGGCATTTCGTGCGTTCTGCTTAGTAGTTACTATCCGGTTACTTCTTCTCATTCTTCCAATTTCTCAGGTTATGAGCGACCAAGGCACCGATGCTTGGAGGTAAGTTTGTTTGCATCATGGCATCATTAGCTTTGATTTCTTATGTTGATTTCTTATGTTGCCTCAGTGCCCTAGGTGTCCAAATAGGTGGACTGCATTCCTTGTTTGGTGTGCTGGGCTCATGGACGACAGTATTGCATAACATGGGAGATCCTGTTGGTGCGTTTATTCTGTGCAGCTTTCTACATGAGGGGGCGGGGATTCACCTAGCTGCACAGGACCACTCTGGCTAAGGAGACATTCGGCTGCCGTTGGCTTGCCCATGAATCACATATCGTTAAATGCATCCCAATGATGTATACATCTACTGGAGCCTCTGATACATCATGTACATACCATGTAGACTACCTAGAGAAATTGTCTAAAGATCGGCCATTTTACTATCATCGATCTAGAAATGCCAGCGTGAGAAACTGGAAGCCGTAAACAGGTCCCGCCTGGTCCCGCCTCGACTTCTTAAGCTCGGGCTTCTTCAAAGTTGAAGACGAGGAGTCAGGAGACTCATCTCTTTCCTGAACCACCACCATATCGTTCAGTACACCTTATGTCAGAACAGTCTACCCCACAGAAGCCCAAACCGGGCTCGCTGCGCGATAGGATCGCAGCCTTCGAGAAGCCCGCAGCTAGCCCCGCAGCTGGTTCACCTCCAGCGCCGCGTCCGAAGCCTGGTGGAATCTCCTGGAAACCGAGGCCACCATCACCGCCATCGTCGCCATCGAGCGTAGCTGCGTCGACGGAAAAGAAAGCAGGCGGCATGTCAGCAACCGATGCGAAAGAGAGCATTGGTAAAGGCGGCAGCCTCAAAGAACGCATGGCTGCGCTGCAGAATCGAGGCGGATTCGGGGCGCCTCCTCCCATAGCCCCAAAGCCAGCGCTGGAGAAGCCTAAATGGAAGCCCCCTCCCGTGATCCTCCCCGTTGACAAGGATGTCGACGATGAGCCATCCCGCGCTGAATCTTCGAAATCGCCCCCACCTGTGAGGAAACTGTCTGTCGATAAACCGGCGGAAGAAGGAAATGAGGAGGAACCGAGTCCTGCCGCCCAAGGCGAAGATCAGCCAGAGGCGGATCCTGAGGAAGAGGAGAGGCAGCGACGTGCCGCTATCGCTGCACGCATGGCACGTTTGGGAGGCGCTAGGGTAGGAATGGCACCCGTTTATGGCCGTAAGCCAGCTGCCAAAAAAGCCGAATCGGTCGACGAGCCGGCGAAAGAATCAGCCCAGGAGAAGGAGGAGGTTAGGTCTTTGAAAGATGTTACACCCCTGAGTACGACTGATGGTATTATGCCCTGTCTAATCAATATGACTTCGATTCTGATAGTTTGTGCAGATATCACTGTTGCCTCCCCTCCTTTGGACAAGGCCCCGGAGGAACCGCCTTCTGGTGAGCGCCGTAGCAACCCTTGTCATTTATCTCAAATTATATTGTGTTTAGGGAAAGCCTCGATGCCTGCGCGCAAGAATTCCGAATCTTCCTCGTTGCTCTCCTTAGAATCTGAATCCCAACAGACTCGTAGTTCTCCTACCTCCATGCCTCTCCCTTCTGCTCCTCGACGAGCAGTCCCTCCTAGGAGGAAAGCTGTCAAATCGCCAGAAATCCCTGCTTCCGCTGTCGTGGCCGAGCAATTAGCCGCCAGCCCTGAGGCCGTTCCATCTTTGGATGCGTTGGGATTCGTTGACGCGTCCGCCGTTCTCGTTGAAAGTGCTAAGAAGGCGAGCGAAGGGGACCTCGAGAAAGAGGTCGGCGAGGTAGACAAGGATGAAGTCGAACCCCCTGTCGCCGTGACTTCGCCCGACGACACCGCTGTAACTGCCATTGATTTCGCTAAGAAGGAATCTACCACTGGTACGGCGCCTGATGATGAGAATATTGTGGATGAGGAAGATTCTGGTTCGATCGTTGATAAAAGAACTGTCGAGCCTCAAGCTGCTGAGGAACCATACGATATCACACCGTCACTTCCTTCTAGTAACGTCCCGGAGGATGCTGAAACCTATGACGAGGAGGAGACGCAAGTCATGCCCCCAGAACAAGAGGCCTCTGACAAGGAAGATTTGCCATTAAACGTCGAGGAGAATACGGAAGAGCCGGATACTCAGGTTGCAGATGAACCAGAGGAGGATGAAGAGACTGCTCGTCGTCAACGTATCGCTGAAAAGCTAGCGAAAATGGGCGGAGTTAATCCATTTGCGCCGCCTCCCCAACGCACACTTTCTAGTTCCTCGGAGGATGCACAAACCTCCCCGACTCTCAGCAAACGAGCAAGCATCTCTCGGGATAGCTTTAGCTCGCCGCCTCCGCCTCCGCAACGGAGACAGTCCACGCGAAAATCGAGCATGGATTCCTCCACTGTGCCCGAAGGAGCGACTGCCCAAGCTTCAGACAGCTCGCTCACCAAATCTCCCGTCGTTCGACCGCCATCAAGGAAGAATACTGCCGAGTCGTCTTCCGAGATCACGTCTGAGTCGTTATCGAGAAACAATGGTAAATAATTCTTTGCCTTCATACCTTTCTTTCTCTCCTGCCCTCGCATGGACAACGAATAAATTCATTGATTATGTCTCCTTTCATTATCCATAGACAGTTGGCAAGTCAGTCGGGATGCAGAGGCAAATGCGCCTACGGGTATCCCAGAAGAAACCGAATATAGTGACATCGAAGAAGTTTCTAGCACGGGCGAACCTGTTGAATATGAAGGAAGTGAGACAAATGAGGACCAGCTCATGGGACTTGCGAGCGACATCGAACCTGTTCCCCCACCGCCCCCGCCGATTCCGAACTTAGCCACACGCCCTGTGAGCGTCCAGGCCGTCCCTGTCGATCCAGCACTCCTCACCGATCCAGTCCCTCTCCCCGCGGTAGGGACTGCTACTTTTCCTTCGCGTTCGCTCCCTCCACCTCCACGACGACTCGTCCCTCAGCGCGAACGAGAGGAAGCAGCGAGCGGTTCAGAAGGCAGCTACTCTCCAGCGCTGCGGGCATCGCCTTCTCCTTCACAAGAACCATCCGACTACGAAGACGATGAGCCCCCTCGCCGCTTGCCCCCTCGCTCCGTCCCAAATGAAGAAACCACTGAACATGAATCATCGCCGCTACCCGTTCCGAATCGTAGGTCTAGTGAATTAAACGATCGTGGCAGAGCTGGCAGTGATGCATCGTCTCGACGCCCGCTCAGGTCCATCCCGGCCCCGCCGACACTTCAAGCGCCTGTTTCGGATGTCGAGCAGGACTCTGATTACGAAGAAGCTTTGCCGACTCGTCCTCGCCATCGTCCAATGACCCCCGGTACACCCACTACGAATGAGATTCCTCTCATCGTTCCACCGCCCACCTCCGATGATTTATCGAAGAAGGTTGAGCCGTCGCCGCTCCGTCACAGCTCTTATCCTGCACCTGAGCAAACAGTTTTGGTTGCGGCACATACCTCGTCCGGAGAGATCTCTCCGTCTCATTTATCTCCTCCTCTGTCCGTGTCTGACCAAGAAATTCTTGACGACGAGGAAGGCGGTCAGTAGATCTTTGCTATCTTCAACCAGCTAGTTGATGACAGCTTTCGCAGATCCAATTGACCCTTCGTTCCATAGTCCCAGCCGCAGAACATCTACCATCAATTTGTCTACTACCAGTCCACCTCCTCCACAGCCGACTCAAGAGTCCGAGGAAGATGAGCAAGCAGCGCGTCGTCGCACAATCGCTGAGCGAATGGCAAAGCTCAGTGGAATCAAGTTTGGTGCAGCCCCATCCATGCGCCCTACACCCCCTCGGCCTAGAGAGGAAGAGGAAATTGGCCCTACCGAGGAGCAGACGGTGGAGGAGGAAGAGGAGGAGGAAGAGCGGGCGCGTAAAGAACGAATTGCAGCGAAGCTAGCTGGTATGGGTGGAATGCGAATTGGGATGCTTCCTCTTGGCGTCGGGGCTGTCCGTCCACAGGCTTCTCGTGTTCAAACTGAAGAAACGACCCACCCGCCTTCCTCTCGCGCCGTCCCCCCTTCTCGCGCTCCCCCGCCACCTCAATCTCATGACAGTGACGCAGATCCCGAGAACAGTCTTTCGGCCTCTCAGCACAGCCTGAGCACATCTGATGAGGGTGTTAAGGTCGAGGCAGAGGAAAGTGAGATTGAAGAGGTCAGCTATGCAGATGCGCAGCAGCCGGACGAGGAGCTGGAAGAAGTACCGCCTCCCGTACCTGTTCGTGGTCTACGAAGGCGAGGAACTGGTTCGGAAACTGAGCACACGTCCCCTACCCGACCGCCTGTCCCAACCTCGCTTCCGAGCCGGAGGACAAGTGTTCAAACCATTGCGTCGACGGCCAGGAAGTCTTCTGCAGACTCCAGCTATAGTGTGCAAAAGCCGTCGACATATAAGCCTCAGTCGGAATACGTCATGGTCGAAGAACCGTCGGGATTTGTACCGGACGAAGAAGTCTCGCAGCCACTTCCGCCCGCACGACCCTCAAATCGACCGCCTGCGCGAGGAGTACCTCAACCTCCGCCTCCACCAGTCCCTACAGATAGCATTTCTTCCTGGGAGCTGCCGTCCATTCCCAGTTCCGCCCTAGAGTTTGGTGGAACGGGAGATCTTTCCTTGTCCTGGCCTGAGGATTCCAATCCTGCGCCATCGTCACTTACTTCGCCACCCCCGCCTCCTCCCCCCGAAAAACTTCCCGCCCAGCAGGCCCCCGGCCCGGATCTACAGCTCTCGCCCGACGATCTTATGGCGGTCTGGGGACGTGTCGGCGTTCAGGTTTGCGAGGCTGCCACAACGTTGTTCGACAAGTCGAAGAAATCACTCGTTGGAGACGGGACGTACGAGGGCTTCGTACACGCTGTGCTTAACGAGGTGCCGAATGTGGCCTTGCCTTCCTCCCCAGGGTCCTATGGGTATGTTGTATATACCCAAACGGGCAACTCTGTCCAGAAGCGGGTGAGCGAGATCATGCCGGGCGACGTGTTGGTGTTGCAGGACGCGAAGTTGAAGGGCCATAAGGGCCTGCAGACGTATCACCAGACGGTTGGGGTCGGTGAACAGCTGGTTGGGATTGTGGTTGAATTCGAGCCGAAGAAGTCTAAAGTGAGGTTACTCCAGGCAAATCAGCATGTTGGGCAACAGGTCAGTTTGGTTTATCTTATGAGGTCTTGCGATCGCCCATCTAATTTCTGACATTGGTACAGACTGTCGAGGCTGTTAGTTATCGTTTAGAAGATATGAAAAGCGGAACTGTGAAGGCAAGTACGATTGTGTTTACCGACCCGCAATTTTTCTGACTTTTGTTTGTTAATGCACAGGTTTACCGCGTTCTCGAGAGTTGAAGGCCATGGCTGTATTCTCTTCATGATTGCTCGCCTTCATCAGGGAACCGAACGGGGTCTGATAATTCCTTAGATAGAATTATATGACAAAAAATATAACTAATCAATGGA
>JABCKH010000598.1:0-11453 GCA_018851285.1 Lyophyllum semitale | reverse complement strand
AAAGGTCACCCAGCGTGCCTGCGATCTCTGTAGACGAAGGAAAAGTAGGTTATAATTCTGTCTCAGTCTCGGACGATCTAAATATCAAAGGTATCATAGTTCGATGTCAGGAGGGTTTTCTCGATTTTTAGCTGCTGCTCAAAGCCTTTTTCAGGCGACTACGAAATGTCGGGAAATCGGTGTTCACATTGCATTACCTACAGTTTCGAATGTACTTATTCCGAACCGCCGAGGGTGCGTTTCAGTTCCTCATTACATAGCATCTCTGCTTAATTTTCTTTTAGAAACATGGGCCGCTGAAGGGGTGCGTTCGACGTCCCTTTCCTCTGCTCCGTGTACATACCTTACAGTAGTCCTTACAGATACATTGAAAGAATGGAGAAACGTGTCGAAAAGCTGGAGAAGGTATTGACCCTGGTAAAACCCCATTTATTTTCGGGCTATTCTACGCTACACACTGACGCTCTTCTAGCTATTTCCTGGTAGCAACATCCTGAACGAGCTGAATGCCGCGGTCGATATCGATGCGTGGCTCATTGACAGGATACCCTGCCTGCTTGCAGACCGATCAGAAGCCTCCGTCAATTCATCACACACGCCGCCGCCATCGCCGCCCCTGTCCGATCTTGCCGTCACCGCCGTTATTCGGAAAATGGGCACAGAGCAGAATGAACACCCACAGGACGACGATTTTTCTCATGAACTGCTCGCAAGAAATTTTCAGAAACTTAACATAGACGATGTCGAGAAGAGCCGATTCTTTGGCAAATCGAGCTCGGGGATGCTTTTACACACCGCGATGGAGCTGAAGAATGAATACACTGGCGGGAACAGCCAACGGATGCGGCAGAATCCTGGCTGGAAGCGCGAAGAATTCTGGATACCGAGCCCAGTGCGTGCATCTTCTGTTGACCGCCACTTCCTGTGTTGCTAACATCTACCCAGTGGGAGACCACTGCACCGCAAGCACAGAAGGCCATATTCGTCTTTCCTGAGGACGACCTCTTGGCGTCTCTCCTCGACCTATATTTCGAAAATTACAATATCTTCTTCCCGCTTCTCCACCGCCCGTCTTACAAGAGGGCCGTTGCGGAGGGTCTGCATTTGCGCGACGACGGCTTCGGGTTGACCTTGCTCCTCGTCTGCGCAATTGCCTCGCGTTTCTCAGATGACCCTCGGGTCCTGATGGACGGTGTCGAGTCGTCCTATTCCGGAGGGTGGAAATGGTATCACCAGGCGCAGAGTCAAGTAAGAAGGCCTCCTCTTGTGCCTGCCTCGTTGTATGATTTGCAATTTTATTCCGTGAGTCCCTCGGAGTACCATTACCCAATAAAGGCTCATGGCCTCGCAAAGCTATCGGTAGTCTTCCTACTTTTATCTTCGACGCCTCAGGCAGGTTGGACCATGGCTGGGATAGGTATACGCTTGGCTCAGGATGTCGGCGCGCATCGTCGTAAATTTCACAGGAATAATAATATGACGATGGAAGATGAGCTGTGGAAGCGTGCATTCTGGTAGCTCCCCGTTCGCTTCTCACTTTGCTGATGGTTGATGGTTTGTTTTCCAGGGTGTTGGTGTCAATGGATCGAATAACAAGCTCAGGATTGGGCCGCACATGTGCCATCCAAGAGGAAGAGTACGTCGCGGGATCTCTGCTTATATCGCTGTGTTCTTGATTATGTTGCGCCTCAGCTTTGACGTTGACTTCCTCATCGAATGTGATGACGAGTACTGGGAACACCCCGACCCTGCCCAACGGTTCAAGCAGCCTCCGAATAAGCCGTCGTATATTACTAGCTTTAACGTCTTGCTCAAACTCATTCAAATCATGGCCATGATGTTGCGAACTATCGTATGTGATCCATTTTTCGATTGTTAGTGATTCTAATTATGCGGTTTTAGTATTCCATCAACAAACACAAAGTCACTCTTGGCCTTGTTGGACAGGAATACGACCAGCACATCGTTGCGGAACTAGACTCTGCGCTTAATAAATGGGTAGACTCTTTGCCTGATCATCGTGCGCTATACCTTGATTTTCTGGGTGCGAGCTTTCACTGACGGCTCCGTACCTCAAGTCCGCTGGGATCCAGCACGGAAGGAAATCACGTTCTTCCAGCAGTCGGCGTGTCTTTACTGCATGTACTATCACATCCAGATCCTGATACACCGCTCGTTCATCCCTTCTCCCCGCAAGCCTTCTCCGTTCTTCTTCCCTTCGCTGGCTATCTGCACCAATGCCGCCCGATCCAGCAGCCGCATTATTGATGTCTACCACAGTCGCGGTCTGGTTGCTCCACCTATACTCCAAGTACGTCGTTATAGACAACTTGATCGCCACCCATGCCCTCAATAGCTCGACGTAGATGACCATATTCACGGCAGCACTTGTACTTCTCCTCAATATCTGGGGGGAAAAGTGCTCCGGGTTGCCCAAGGATCTATCCAAGGAGATGGTTGACGTCCACAAGTGCATGCAGGCGCTTCGGAAATGCGAGTCCCGGTGAGTGCCCGAGTATCCCACCTTTACCATGAATGTTTGCTTACCATCCATCGTCAGATGGGCTTCTGCAGGACGACGATGGTAAGTTTCGCCTTGCGTATGGATCGCTGTTATTTGACTGAGATCGGCAGGGACACTCTCTACGAGCTTGCCTCCATGGGCGAGCTTCCACTACCAAGCACGAACACCTCGCCGAGTGACGCACGGAACACAGACTCGTCACATACGACGAACTCTCCAACCATCCCGAGCTCAGACGCACCACGGATGTTCGCTGGTTCGCGCCGTGTGACGTGGGACGCAAACACACTGGGAAAGCAGTGTGCTGGGCCCAGCGTACAACCACAGTCCAGCCATGGGCCGCAGTCACCATTCTCGCTGCCGCTCTATAGTCACGAGCTCGGCCGTTTCCCTGCGAGCCCCCAGGCGCAGTTCGGCGCAGTCCCCCACCAGACGCCGCCCATGTTTGAGCAGGGGCGCTGCCCGCCGCCGCCGGGCTGGCGCACAGAGGAGCCTCTTACTGGTACCACTAGCCAGCCTGATCCGCCCACTGGAACACGTCCGTTCAACCTAAACTTATATAGCCCAATAGAATTCGGATATGACAACCCTCCGCCCGCACAGTCGTCGTCAGCGTCGGGCACGCTGCGTTCGTCATTGGAAGGAACTGAGAGCCTCGGTGCTGGCACTGCTACGATGCACCCTGACCAGCCGCCGTCACAGATGATCGCGGGGGAGGGGCAATATCTTAGTGGTATGAATTTAGATATGCGGGAACTGGAAGATGGCGAAGCGTCCGGGATGTGGTCAAATGCGCCCTGTATATTCGGGTACGTTGTTGTCCTCTGACAGCGCTTACTCGTGCTTACATCCTTCCCGTGCAGGTTAGACGATTGGGGGATGTACCTCGCCAACTTCAGCGAACTTACGCATGGGATGTATCCTTCGCCGGCTGGTGGGTAACATTAGTGAGTGGTTGCTTATGCCTCGATTGATTTGTTCAACCACTCACAATATTTACCCTTGACTCGATCTGTAGCAGGACAATTTTTCTTTCGAACCTTTCTCCATCCCAGATCACAGTGTACTAGTAAATGTGCCTGTAGCACCAGGAGTATGAAAGAACAGCATCGAGACATCTATGTATCAATGAATGCGGTTTTCTTGAACCAATAACACAACTCGGACAATAATGCTAGTTGATAGGCTCTACTTCGTAGTAGGAACATTATAGCTTTGGTAGATGACGAAGAATATAGACCACTTTATGAAGTCGAGGGTTAGGACTCTGCTCCGCTCGAACAGATGAGCAAGACGCGACGCGACGCGACGCGTTTAGATCACGTGCTTGCCTTTGAACTCGGTTATATCTTTTTTGCCCAATTTTGAATTTTCGCCATCGCTTCATGAAAGATTTAGCCTCCTACGTCTCCTATATATGCATCTTAGAGTTCATATCACTGAGGTGTACGAGGCTCAAGGATGGACTGTCCATGGTCGGAGGCAGGCCGTATACTCAGATATTTTCTCTGTACCCCGACGACGAGCATCCCATGGTGGCGGTCGACGGTCGTGGAGCTAGGTCTGTGAAGAGAATGGGCGGACAAGGCACTTGTCATGGAAGGTCCCTCTCACGGACGTGGTGTCGCATTCGCAGGGCCGGCCGAGGTTCGTAGATTTGGATTACTGTTTAGAAAGTATTTGGCTGATTTTGGGCCGGTGATGTGTAGATTGATATTGAAGGAGACACGCTGGTTTGGCTTGTTAGCAACTTCCTTAGAGACGTATCTATCGCCATCGGCGGTCCATAGCGAAGCCTTCATCCGTTCAACGTTGAGTTGAATCATTGAATGTGTTGTGCCCATTGTTGGAGATTGGCATAGCAATCTGATCTTAGAGGTACGTTGCAGATCATACATCCTTGCCACCCTAGTTCCTTTACCCATCCAACCACCCAGCTTTTCTACACCTTCCCGCAAGTCATGGGCATAGTCGGCGGCCGCCCAAGCTCTCGTACCGCTCGATCGTTTTTTCAGACCAACCGACCGACAGCTCTTTCTCGCTCCAACCCCCTCAACCCCATGACAAGTGAGACGACCGTGGACTAAGTTGGTGTTACGGAGCACTCTCGGCCCGATCCGACCTCCCCTCCTCCATTTCTATCTTTTCCTATCTTTTATCCGCCTACTAAGATTATCGGAGGGGCTCATTTGAGCGTGCTATTCAATAGTCCCATGTTCCCTTACATTAAGAGTTCACGACCTCATCTTTCGTTCTACCACTCCTGCCATTCCTAACAC
Source organism: Lyophyllum semitale (assembly GCA_018851285.1). NCBI lineage: Eukaryota > Fungi > Basidiomycota > Agaricomycetes > Agaricales > Lyophyllaceae > Lyophyllum > Lyophyllum semitale. The sequence continues at coordinate 6,650 of JABCKH010000598.1, read as the reverse complement.
GGACCCACTCCCTCGCGCTCGCAGCCTCTGGCAACCAAGCTCAAGCATTCCCGTTTCCGCTCGATGCGCACGAGCCAACAGCTAGCTCACGTCGAAGGATGACTCTGTTAGTATGTGCTAGAGGAGCTCGGGGCGTTCCATCGCGCTCGCTTGGGATAAGAGTGCCTGACGCCGCCCAGGTCTTGTTCACATTGGCCTAGCTGCTCGGGTTGATGTTTTCAGTGGAGGAGGGGCCCCCCGTGTAGCCTCAAGAATCAGAAAGAAGGCACCTGAGCTGATTTATCGATATGGGCACGGTGGGCGGAGATTGACAGTCGGAGAGTCTGACGATGGAGAGTGCTTGTTCGATGAAAAGCCGCTGCTGGTTGCAGCGCGAGGCGAGCGCGAACGTTTCTGGTCGATCCAATCGCACTGGCGCACCAAATGCGTCTTTCTCCCACTCTCACCATGACCACGCGATGCATCACTTGGTTCCTTGCCTTCAAGAGGCGGCGAGACTGCGGGACATGTCCAACATAGCAGCCCTCGAACGCTGGCCACCTAATAAACTTCGACTTCGTCTATGCCTGCTGCTGAACTTGCTACGACAATGAAGGATTGGATAGGGAGACGAAAGAGAGCTAAGATACTAAGGGCCCAGTATGCAATATGTATGCCCTGCGCGCTTCGTTGGCGGGATGCAGATCGGGAGTTGATCGGGAGTCGTGACTGGCGACCGGGGTAATATCGGACAAATTCCACTCAAGATATTGACCTGAGGCATTGGATTCCTCCTTGTTGGCTCTAGAACCAAACATATTAGAAGAAGATATACGCTTGGCTCGAGCGATACCCTTTTCTAGTCACTTTACGTGATGCACAACTTGGGCGCTAATTTCCAGCCACGAGGCTTCGTGCCTCTTTCCGCTGCTCACATGGCAAGTCGCCAGCATCGCGTGTGCGTCCTAGAGTACATTTTTGACTTGAAACTTGTTGATTTATTTGTGCATCTAGGCCCACGCTGCCAGTAGATCCCGAGATCGCTGCACTGATCGTTAGATTACAAGAGGTACTCCTCGACCGTGAGCTCTACCAACGGTTGCTAGGGTTCCGCGGTCCAGTCGCACAGAACCTGCTTGATTCGTTTCAATGGGTAGGCCTCCTTGTACCTAACGATATCATATAGCTTATCTCCAGATCAGATCCTGGATATGCGAGGACTGGACGCGGCATTCCGAAGCAATCTCATCGTAGCGACTCAACGACTCTCTGCACGATCGAGCCTTTACCCTGCATGTTACGAGCTAAGAGACGTCGTACAAGACAGCCCTGAACCTGTCGTCTCTGGAGGCTTTGCCGATATCTACAAGGGAAGCCTTCGCGGACACGTTGTCTGTATAAAAGCCATTCGTATCTTCGAGCGCTCCCGGATTGAACATATCTTGAAGGTAAGCTTCCCCTCCTTCCCTCGGGTTTGATAATCGTGATCGAAAATCTATTCTCTCACAGAAGTTTTGCAAGGAGGCCGTTCTCTGGGTGCAGCTCTCGCATCCTAACATCCTTCCGATCTACGGACTATATCGTTTCCAGAATCAAATTCGCCTTGTATCTCCGTGGATGGAAGAAGGCGATATTACGAACTACCTGAAATCAAAGCCAGAAGCAGTTCGTCTCCCGCTGGTTAGTCAATTTCTGATCGCGTTAATTTGCGGAGCTCACTAATAAAGCGCCATAGGCCATCGATGCCGCCCGTGGGCTATCGTATTTACACAAGAATAAGATAGTTCATGGAGATCTCAAGGGGGTTAGTGCTGCTCCTGTCCACACTCTTTTTGTTGTACCGAATTATCCAACAGCTCAATATCCTCGTCGACGGGTCAGGAAGCGCACGTCTGGTAGATTTCGGGATTTCCGGGGTGTCTGACCCAGACATAATCGCGTTAACGACTCATTCATCAGCCGCTTTACAAGGGGGTACAGTCCGATGGCAGGCGCCTGAGCTGTTTGGTGCAGAAGATGACAAGGCGGTGCAGAACACCGTGGAGAGTGATGTCTATGCCCTATCCTGTGTTTTCTATGAAGTGAGGAGTACCATCTTATGTGATCTACTGTGCTCAATCAGATCCAGATATTCACCGGTGACGCCCCATACGCAAACATCACAAACATCGCTACCGTCATATTCAAGATCACGTCTGGTGTTACACCTCCGCGGCCCCCCGGGTTGAGTCCGTCCTGGCGAGAATGGGGGCTAACAGAGACCATGTGGTCGGTCATGCAGGATTGTTGGAAGAAGGATCCAGCCCAGCGGCCATCCGTCAAACAGATCATTGAGCGGCTGATTCCGGATTTGATCCAGGACCGACGTCAAACGCGCATAGAGATATACTTTCTCCTGCGGCTTTTCGAGAAAGGATGAGCGACGGCGTGGAGTTGATGATGGTATCTGATTTTGAGAGGCTGTTGCGCTGTGCGGAGGATGGAGAATCGGTAATTCAAGGGGAGATGATTGCTGACCGTACAGCGCGTTTGTCAATCACCCCATCCCCTGTATCTCGGGTCGTAGGCATGCCTCGTGAACCGGAGACCACGTCAATAAATTCTTCTGAGAGTCGAGCCATTACTGCAGACCTCGTCGATCTAGTGTCCACTCTACAGCCCAGGTTGAAGCAACTGCAGCTGACGCGAGAAGTGAAGGTTCACGAAGAGGCTGTACATGACATTCAATTTTCTCGCGACGGGAAATATTTTGCTGCGTTTATGTAGGAATGAATCGTCTGCAACGGATCCGGAAATGACTCATATTGCCATTTTAGCCTCGAGGACCGTCATTCGGGTGGCAAATCTCGCCCGACGACCGTGTTGATTTTCCGTGTGGGGGTAGGGTCCATATTTGTTTCACAACTGTCTCTTACTCAGTTCTGGTACCAGGAGTCTTTGATTCTTCATCATAGGTTTACATATGAAAGAGAATATTCTGCATCGATAACTTGGTACACAATTACAATCTGTGGTCTCGAACTTGAAATTCGCATTCTAACAGCACATGATAGGTCTCCCACAGTGGACGGGATGCTTTTGGCACAAAGTGACTATGGCATCATAGTCTGGACTGAGGAGGTGGGTTGTTGAATTCGCACTACAGGGCTCACAGGAACCACTAACCAACTATGCTCTCTTAACCGGTTTGCAGGGTGATCGAAAAATTCCTGTCAACAAGGATAGTGCAGATCTACGATGGAATTTGATCACATGGTTCCCAGATGAAAAGAGTCAGTGGCCAGCTTTACCATCGACGATCCAAATTGAACGATGTTATAGCATTTATATTAATGAAGGGATATAGTAATGTGCTAAAAGTCGTGCGTGGAAGTATTCTGCCTGTTGCTTCGTCTGTCTTAACTAGAAGCTGTAGGACCTTGATGGAAATGCTCGTGTCGAAAACACTCGTAGCACCGTACAAATTACTGACCTCCCCGCAGATTCTCGACCAGTTCAAACTTGGCGGTGACTTTTGGGCATACCATGCCGCCGTTACTCCGGATTCGCTGCGGCTCATCTGTATCGGGGATTTTGATGGCAGCTGGGCCTCGGAACCACTGCAACTCGTCGGTTGGTTTGTCGTCTTACATGGATTGCATAACTAGCTGACAACGTACTACAGTATACAACTTGCTTACACATGAACTTGAAACGTAAGCCCAGAATACTACAGTACTAACAATTGAGTGTAACCCGATTGGGCATTTCCCAGAAAAATGTTGGTCCCTGCAGTAGGCTCTGAACACATGGGAGTGGTCAGAATGGGTCAGAATGCACAGGGCGATGTCATTGCTTTAGTCAGCTTTGGGGACTTTGCCTCGGACATAAGAAATTACCGAGAAACGTTCAAGGTGAGAATTATAAGTTTTCTCGTTATGTGATGCACTCATCAAGAGTCAAAACATAGCATCACCCTCAACTATGGACATTAGAGATAATCCATGATCGAGAAAAGCATGCGGCACATACGACATCACGGCTTACACTTAAGTTTGTTCATTACACATTCAATCCTGCCGCTCCTGAATCCAGTCGGACCAATTTTAACAGACACACATACATGCCCGACATTGAGGTTGACTTTGGCGGACCCAGCTGCTTTGGTGGGAAAAATAATGAATTGGTGCTCTCTGTTTCGAAAGGTCAGTTTCGAATGTATCTCTTCTCTCCGTTGTTCAGGCGCCTCTTGCTACAGCTGGCGACATCTATATCTGTGATCAAGAATCAGGAGCCTTGCTTCAGCATATCCGGCCTCAAGGACCTCAATCCTATATGAACTTGAGCAGCATTGTGTGGAATCATGCATCTGACAAACCCTTGATGTTCATGATTGGCGACGAGAAGGGAAATCTCTATATGTATACGGAAAATGTGTAATGACTGCAACATATTGACATGATTATCGGGGTCAATCAGAAAATCTAATTTTCATTGTAATACACACGCGATAGACATGTGTAAGATGTAAGGACGATACCGTTCATCGCACGTTTAATTTGCGTTTAATATGGTTCCCCAGTGAGACTCTGCCGCGTAATTTTACCTTACCCTGCAGTGACGAAATTTGTATCCAGAAAAATTGAGAAGCTTCGGGCTGTGAACCCAGATACAGTCTTTCAACGTAACTGACAATCATTCATGGAAGACATTGTAGTGAACACAGGCCGACTAAGAAGATACATCCGAACAGCGAAAGTTTACGCTTGCTTCGCAACTTTCTTCTCGTCCTGAGCCGTGCCGTTCTCCATAGAGTCCCCAAGTTCCTCCAACATTGTTGACAATGAGAGTTCCCAGACGCTTCCCGTGATTGGGGGCCACGCGATGAGTTTCGTCCTAAAGACTTGGTCGTCCTCGACCTCGCGAGGTCATCAGTCGTGCCTTCTAGACTAGTCCGCTAGGATCCCCACCCTCTTGGGCTGAAACGACGTCAGTTACTGAAGATGCTGTCGCGGTGCAGAATGTACCTACATGAATGACCCCATCTTCGAGGACGAGCATCTCGTAGCCTGCTTGCTGGGTATCGGTAGTGGAGACTGCGTCGTAGAGAACTTCGTTCGGAAAATTGGTAAAGCTCTTGCCTGCTTCACCGAGCGAAGAGAGCGGGAGATGTTGGTCGACGAGTTGACCAGTAATATCAGGTAGGGTGCATGACGGTGGCCAGAACAGGCGAGAAGTCGCCGAGTTTCAGAATTGATTTGCCTAGTACGGAGTGTAAGAATGAGTGTTAAGAAGCAGATGGAGAACTCGCACCAAACCGTCCAACCGAATCAGGACCAGTTTCCCGACATATTCGTTCATCGACGAGGAGATACCCCTGCTAGTGCACGAAAGAGGCGACGACTATAGTCCTAAAGTGCTGTGAGACGAACTGAAGCACAAGCAGCCACCTTGAATGAAAGGAGGCTGGGTATCTGTGCTATGATGTGAACAAATGTCGCTTGAAGATTGACAAAAACATTTACCTGGGCAGTAGTAGCGGAGACAGCGACATTGAATTTCTGGTGGCTGGCCTGGTGGTCTGCCCGAGGGCCCCCAAAGTATTGTTGATAACGATATAGTCATGCGGAGCGAGAAAGGCCACTCAATCTATCAACTGCAAAATCGGTCATATCTGGACCGCCTTTCATGACAAGAAACCACCAGTCTCGGTCCCCGAAATTGCTGGGAAGGTTTCGATGAAAAGATCCCAATTTCGAACACGCCACTCGACCGGGTTGAGTTCGGCCGCCTCATCTCATGCGAGAAGTTCGCCCTTGCTTGCCAGCCTACGCGTTTCGTTGTATTCCCGCATTCGAAGTTGTCAGATTTCGCGTCCAAATAGAGTATCGAGGCATCGTGCTTCTAAGATCTAGGTAGAGTTAGCCACCACGGCTGAATGACGAGAGTGTATCTCCATACCCGCAATTCAGAATTTTGTCTTGCAGTGATTTATCAGTACTCGAAGTGCTGAGCTGTCAAGCCTGAGCTGTCGCGGACGTTTAGTGTCAAGATCGAAACGCCCACCTTGAGTAGCTTCATGTTTAACACATAATCAAACCAGAGTATATGACCATAGTGCGTCTATTTAGAGTCGTGGACAGCGCGGGTGGATTACCAATGGATTAGAACAAAGTTGACAACTTTCGGGGCTGTGTAATGAACATGGTTAAATAGCACTGGAACTGATGTCTAATGACTAGACAATGTGGCCTTTTGGTCTCGTTGGTTGCTTGACTGAGTTCCGGCAGTCTTGTCTATTACAAAATCGTAGCAGCGCGAGCGCCAGTCCCCGACTCGTCTCATTAATCTCACAGTGTTGCAGGTACATTCTCAAGATGAGGAAAGCAGGTAAAATGTAAGTTGTAGAATAGCAAAGCTTGTTGCCTGTCACTGGTTTCACCCGATGCCACTCGTCGCCAACCTTCGGTTGACTCCTCGTGGCACGGCCGCACGGGCTGAGGCTTTCACAGTAAAAAAAGGCTGCACAGGTGGTTTAGGATGATTTGAACAAAGGACGAAAGATCGTAACACTGTGGTTGTACGGTGGTGGGCGACACTGTTTGTAGTAGTGCACCGAGGCCGGGCTATATAAAAGAATTGCCTATCAAGTCGAGAACGAGTCACTGGAGTGTGTAAATGGTGAGGAGAAA
>JABCKH010000596.1:0-11526 GCA_018851285.1 Lyophyllum semitale | reverse complement strand
TACAGGACCCAGGAGGTTATCTAGATCCGCCTTGACTGAAAGGCGTCGGACGAACTGCCACAACGCCCAGAGAATTGCGCAGAGAAGAAGGCCTTGTGTAAAGACGACAAACATAGATGACAACATGTAAGATCTGCTTGAGTGACGCTCAAGAGACTATTGGTTCGAGGCCGTTTTATAGGCCGTCGTGGGTCGCGACTTCGACTCGGAGAAGCTGTCACATGTAGTGAAGTGCTAGGCCCGGCTTGGCCTAAAGCCTGGCGTTTAGGCCCGGCTGCCTTGGGCTTAGGCTCGTCATATTGCGACCTTCATCATTGCTGCGATGTTTTCGGCGTTGTCGGTGCTGATGTCTCGCGGGATATGCCAATCTTCCTGTAAACGGTATATTGCTTTTCCTGAAGTTGGATTAGCATAATCTCGATGTAAAGAGATTGACCAAGCTATGCACCTTCAGTTGTTCCTTCAACTCTCGAATTTGAAATTTCCCTCCTGTGCTCAAGATCAAGGGAGCGGTAACCCAGTATAGCAGGTGCAATGGCTTGAAATGATGGCTAGAATGTTGTGAGTAATACAATTTGGTGAGGTCAAGAACGACTAACACGATCATTATCAATCAACCAGCGAACCAGCAGAGAAACCGTATCAACCGCACGAGATGCAGCCGACTCGGGAGTGTCACTAATATCGTCACTGGTGGAGCAACACGAGCCCGAATGCGGGAGATCGAGGAGAGCGTGACGTTGTTGCCTGGTGACGTGCGGGTGGACGACGTGTTGATTACTCATGCTCTATTGTATAGCAGAACTCGCTGGAAAAAGATTACGGTGTGGGGTGAACGGCAGCTTGGAGCTCTGCTGCGCCATTTGTCGTCTAGTCGTACTTAATAAGGAAGACCACTACCATCTCCTTTCGACACTCCCTTCGCGTTATCCGGGGCTTCACTAGTTGAAAGTCAACAATAAGCTAAGTGGCCGTTAGTCAATCCGAGATGTCATGAGGCGATGGAAATTCTGATGTAAGCATAAGATATGTTTTCAAATTTCCATGTTTGGGGGAAGAACCTTCAGTTTTCCTTTCGTCGCTTTGCGACTACACCAAGCTGAGTAGCAAATGGGTGATGAAACCCCGAGTAAGAATTCAGACGGTCTAAGAGACGGGAACCGGTTATTGAGCTTGGGCAGTTTTGCCAGAGCTGGCATCGCTGATGTGTGTTTTTCGGGATCTATGTGGCGGGGCTTTCTGGTCTTCAGACTGTTGTTCTGGTTCGGGTTGCATGTCGGTCATTTAAGGTGTGAGGAGGGTGGAGAAAAGAAATCGGTAAGTTAGCTTGTTGATACTGAGAATGCCAGACGCGGTGGCAAGATCAACAAGCGCGTTAAGTTGAAGGACTTCAATGGCTTGCCGACGTTGACGCGACATTTCCCACGCCCAATGGCGTGGGCGGCAAATATGGGCATCTCTCAACCACTCTCTTAACTTATCCTACGATAACCGTGAGCCGCTCGTTCCTCGCGTCACAGTTATCTCGGAACGCGCCATCGGATTTAGTATCGAATGCCATTTGTGGCCTGCACAAGCTGCGGTGTGTTCAAGTTCATTGCAAGCTGACTCCAGAAGCAATTACCCAGCTCATGAACCTCTTGTGCTTTGAATCCTTCACTGCTATCCCACAGAATCTACCCATCCTGCCGACATTCCAAGCGTTAGAGGACCTCGAATTCCTATGCGAGCATGTTGGCAAAGCGACCGAGCTGCCGAGTTGTATGACTTCCTGCAGGCTTAATGGCATCCACCTCCAGTTTTTCGACAGGTTGACGACACCTCATGAGTGGAATCGTGTCTTCCATGCCTTAGCAACCCACATTTGCGGTACATGCGCCTGGACAACAGTTTTTCCGGTGCAAATAAAGCCTACTTGGTCCAAATCGGAATGTCGGATTCGATGAGATTAGACCATTGTCTGCATTCTCGAATCTGCGTAGCTTTAACCTCAGTATTCCCCTTGGCCTCGACTTCGACAATGCCTGCCTAGAGGACCTTGCCAAGGCGCTTCCACTGTTGGAGCGACTACATCTAGCAGAAGCCACGGACCTTACATCCTCCTCCTCGAGCCACACTTGCCGGCATTTCTGCACTTGCACGATATTGTCCGGGCATCCAAGACATCAGAATAACAGTTGACGCGGGCGTCGGATACACCCTTGCATCACCGGATCTGCCCAACGACAATCCTGTTTCTTTATTGTTTCCTTGGTCACCTATCCGTGACGCTCGAGGGGTCGCCGCAAAGCTCTCTGAGATGTTCTCGAATATCTGTACTGTGGGTGGTTCTTCCCACGCAGAAAATTGGGGCATCTTAGAGGACCGTTGGGACGAGGTCAAATACTTGATATTACAGCGTCATCGATCAAGCGAGGAAACTACGACACAACGGACGTAAAGATTTGCGAAAGGAGCGTAAGCGATATCTCCCATATCATCGTACCTGCGACACCTTTTAATTCTCAGGATTCAGTGCACAAATTTACGGAGCGCGCTTGTTATATTGTATATTAAAGGTTTACAAAGTTTTCTTCTACACAACATCAGGATGGAGTTGATTGCCCGTCATCTGTACGCTGGGGATCCGCATAGAATACCTAGGAGGTGGTTCATCCGACAGCCCCTGTGCCCACTCCGAGTTCTGCTGGGCCTGCAAATACTCAATATGCTCCCGCATCGCCCGCATTTGCTCTCTCATCTCCACGATCTCCAATTCTTCCCGACGCGTTTGAGAAGATGAATGACGGTTACTCGCCGCATTCCCTGGAACATCGGCGTCGATCTTGCGATCTTTGTTAAGCTCCCGCATCTCCCGCACAAGCTCCCGAAGCTGGCGGTCGATCTCTGCCTGGCGTGCCCTGCGTAGCTCCTCTCTGCTTTCTGGGTGTCTAGAAGATGTTGAAGCATGTACATGGGTCCGTGGCGGCATGGGCCGAGCGTTCTCTTGCCTCATACGTGGGGGTGACAGCACTATTTCACCAGAGAAAGACATGATCGCTTGAGGCTGGACGTTTCTATCACGAGATTCGGGACGATCGTGGTGGGGCACTCCGTCGATGGTAAACGGAGCACTGGATTCGTTCGAACGATATGCGGAGGAGGTCCCAGAAGGCGGAGACTTCATCACCGGCCGGGTTTCGCTCGTCACCACTACGTGACGTCTTTGGCGGCGGCGACAGAACAAGCAGAGGGCGACGAGGAACGCCAGAAGGACTGTCACCCCACCTGCAACTCCTCCTGCTATTGCGCCTACTGAGACTTTATTTCCGCTTGTCCCTGGCATAGTCGTTGTCCCTGGCATAGTCATTGTCCCCGGCATAGTCGTTGCCGTGCTCGAGGGCGTGTTTGTTGCGCTCGAGGTGGTTGGTTCGTCAACACTATCAAAGAATAATTCAAGAATTAATGATGCAATTGATTCCGGGGTCAACAGTTAGACGAACGTGTAGATCGCATAATCAAAACTCATGAAGACGTGGCGATCCAGTCCCGAGGAGGAGATGACCAGCTTATGATCAGTGTTGGGTAGATTTACCCCAGTGTAAACGGAGGCATTGTATTGGAATTCGGAGCTTGTCGATGGCATATGCTCGAACGACCCAACGCTCGTGCCATCTAGAGTGAAGTTGCACGCCGTCTCGGTCGTTATGAACGGCGCTACGTTATTTGCAAGAATGAAAAATACATAAATGGCGGTTCCTAGCGAGAAACAGGTTACAAGCACAGCCGTTGTCAGGCGGATTTGCTTCCTCAGTTGTTCCACATACCCTTAAACCCCATTTCTATTGATATTGGCCCTACCTCAGGTCTGAACGTCGCAGAGGTCCATGTCCCTTTATAAGCGAGACTCCTGTCTGCCTTGACTCTGCACCCTGCACATGTAGCGTCTTCCCAGATACCAGCAGTCGTAGGTAGGTATATGGGTATGGCACCTGTGACAGAGTCGCCTGCGGTGTCATCTATGGTCCTGTTCACCAAATCTGCGCGCGTATGCCAGAAAGAAAAGAACGAAAAGCAGATGAAGACTGTAACGGAACGGTGGAGAAACCGCAGGATCATTGGAAGAGATGAAGGAAAACGCCAACGCTCAACGTTGCACTTGCCATACTGGAGTGATCTTACTCTGATATAGCTGCCATTGGGCAATCAGATCTAACAGAAGCCATAGCCTCCCTTGACAATGGGAAGATCCGGCCCAGACTTGGTTCGTTGCAGAAGGGTTGCAGAGTCTCGATCTCGTCGGTAAGCTTACTTACTAGCAGGGAGAAGACCATCAATCTACTTCGAAGTACATGTACATCAGTTCTGGTCGCCCAACTCTCCGGCTAAGTGTACGTAGTTGTTTCTAATGGCAGGGAGAGGTAAAGTATATTTCAGCAAATAGATATCGCTGGTTTTCAGGCCAGCGTACGAATAGATACAATACAGACAAAGAGTGAAGTTCAAGTGTGTGGATGAGATGCATGTCCTGAGTATCCTGGCGGAGGATTATTTGAAAGCCCGAGCGCCCAGTCGGAGTGCAGCTGCGCCTGCAGATACCCAATCTGCGCCTGCATTGCAGCGCTCTGCTCCACTAGCCGCGACATCATCGATCTTTCCTGCTGTGTGGCAGCTGTACTGTCCATGCTCATTGTCTCATGCATTTCCCTCGTGAGTCCGCTTATTTGATGGTTGATATCATTCTGGCGCTGGGATCTGACCATGTCCTGCCCTTTTCTTTGCGGAGCCATGAATGTCATTGTTTCGCTGGTCTCGGATGTTTGTGTTGTAGGGAGGACTGGAGTAAATGGTGTCACGACGGCTCGTCCTGACGAAGGTGGTGTCGATGATTTCATCGCGATCCGCTGTCGTCGGCGACGAAGTAAAAAGACGACACCGAGCAGCAGCAGGAGTAGGAGAATCCCTCCAACAACGCCTCCAACGATCGCTCCAGTGGGGGACTTGTTGCCAGCAGAGGATGTACCATCATCGAATCTGAGATGAAGTGAGCATAGCTTATCAAAGGTGTAGAATAAGTAGACGAACGTATAGATGGCGTAGTCGAAATTTATGTAAGAACCAGTGCTGTACCCATCAGCAGTGATTTGAAGAGTGTGATCGACGTTGGGGAGCTTATTTTTTGAATAAACGGGAGCGTTGTATTGATAGTCTGGGCTTTGTGAGGGAGCGTGGTGGAAGTCTGGGCCAGAGGCTTGTCCGTCCAGTATAAACTTGCAAAATGTCTCGGTCACAGCACCCGAAATATTGTTTGCGAGGATGAAAAATACGTAGATGTCGGTTCCTGTAAACCAGATAGCTATCAATCGAGGTCAAGCGTCCGGTTGGCGAGATTACTCACCTGTGAACGAGAACTGTGCAGTACGCGCTCCTTTTCCAGGGAAATACGTTGTAGCGGAGTAGGTGCGTCCGAAAGCCTGATCTTGCGGAGGTAGGATTGCACATTTCGAGGGCAAGCAGGACGGACCATCCCAGGAAGTATTAGGCATGAAGCTGGGCTTGGCTCCAGTCACTGAGTCCCCAAACGTATCATCTATCGTTCGGTTTGTAGTAACAGTGGCCACTTTGAGACACTGAAGCAGACACAGCGAAGCCAACAGCAGTTGCAGGATCATGAGGGAGGGGGTAAAAATATATGTCGAGGCATCAACGAGAGCTTAATAGGTATGTAAGGCATAATTGATGATACAAAAATAGCATGACTTCGGTTAGTCTTTGGTTGGTTTGTCCTTTGCATCGCCTTGGCTAGCCATGGTAACCTAGATCATGGTCATCGTTACGTCGATGGGTTGCATTTCCCAGTAAATAGATTTTAGGCTCACATAAGCCCCTCACCCGTGAACGAGTGGACGTTCTTGATATGAGACTAAAACAGATTCAACGAGGGAGACGTCTCAGACGAGGGAGGAGCAACATGATCATAATGCGGGGAGTAGATCGAGAAAGTCAAGAGAGAGTGATAAGATTAGATGGATTCGAGAACAAACGAAGCTGTCAATCGTCCAAGAGTTCTACCATTGTTTCTCACTACCACGCTTAGCAATATTTGCACGATAAAACCCGATTTGTGATCCTGTCGAATGCAGTAAGTAATTTCGCTCTAAAATGACTCTCAGGTAGGATCACAACCAAGTATTGATGTCTAATTAGCGCACGTCCTACTAGCAGAAAAGGGATTCGATAAGTACCGATCTCCGGGAATGTGTAATGAGAGTGTGTGACGTACCAGAGCATGAAGAGAAAATACAGCACATTCGCAGCACATGTACATTTAAATATAAGAATAATCACATCACGAAACCGAATTTTGCAGAGCGGACGAGCGCCTGGTATAACCTGGCGGAGGGTCATTTGAGAGTCCGAGCGCCCAGTCAGAGTGCAGCTGTGCCTGCAACTGTTCAATCTGCGCCTTCATTGCGACATTCTGCTCTACTATCCGCGACACCTCTGATCCCCCCCAGCGAGTCGTAGATCCACTTGTCGTAATCGTCTTCTCATCAATCTCCCTTGTTAGCCCACTTATCTGGTGGCTGATCTCGCTCTGACGTTGCATTCGGAGGGTATCTGAGCTAGTGCTGAAGCTGGCGTTGGGAGAGTGTAGTACGAAGTGGGGTCGTCTCTTTGTTTGGGGAAAGAATGAGGTTGTGTCGTAGGGTATGGCGCTGGTCTCGGATTCTTGCCTGGTAGGGAAGGCTGAAGTAAAGGGAGTCAAGAGCGGCCGTCCTGCGGCGGGTGTACTCGGCGGTTCCAGGACGCGTCTCTGTCGTCGTCGGCGAAGTAAACAGAGTAGAATGAGCAGCAGGAGTAGGAAGAGAACTCCTCCAACAACGCCTCCGATGATCGCTCCAATTTGCAGCTTTTGAGCGGAGGCTCCGCCGTTGGCAACGACAGTTGATGCGCTGGTTGACGACGCCTGAGCCAACCCCGGGAACGGGCTTGAGCTTGGGTTTGGAGTCGCGATGAGAGACAAAGTCTGGTTCAGACCCGCGGAAGCAGTACTTGGGGCTTCAGTGACCAGCGAAACAACTGTTGACCCAGAAATAACCGTAGTCACCGTACGGGGTGGGCTACTAATCCCAGAAGGTGGCTGCTGGGTGACTGGCGGGGTGGGTGACTGAGGTGAACTTGGGGGGGACACTGGGGGCGAAGGTGGGGGTGCTAAGCCGTCATCAAACCTGAGATGAAGTGAGTATAGCTTAGCGAAGGCTTGAATAATCGAACGAACGTATAAATCGCATAATCAAAATTTACGAAAGAAAGAGTGCTATACCCATCAGCCACGATCTGAAGTGTGTGATCGGCGTTGGGCAGATTATGCCGTGAATAAACGAGAGCGTTGTATTGATAGTTTGAACTTTGTGAAGGAGCGTGGTGGAAGCTTCCAGAGTTTTGGCCATCCAGTACAAAATTGCAGAATGTCTCGGTCCAAGCATTCGGAACATTGTTTGCGAGGATGAAGAATATGTAGATATCGGTTCCTACAAGTCAGTGACAAGTATTAGTCGGCATCGAGTACCCGTTCAGCACCACATCCCTCACCTTTGAACGAGAACTGTGCAGTACGCGCTCCTCCTCCGGGAATATACGTTGCAGCGGAGTATGTATGACTGAAGGCTTGATCGGGGGATGGAGTGACGGTGCAATGGGAGGGAGGGCAGGATGGACCGTCCCAATTACCATTAGGTAGGAAGATAGGTTTGGCTCCAGTCACCGAGTCCCCGAACGTATCATCAATCGTTCGGTTTGTAGCAACAGCAGCCACTTCCAGACATCGAAGCAGAAGAAGAAGAAAAGAGTGCAACAATAGTCGCAGGATCATGAGGGAAGAAGTCAAAACATAAGTTGAGCAAAACGGGCGAACGGCCCCTTATGGTCCATTGAGCTGTTACAAAATATACGATCACTGTTACAAGATCTTGCCTGAACTCGCCATGTGTAGGCCCTGGTTTGAAATTTGAGAACCGGTGTATCACGGATCTATGCAAGATCTATGTGGATTGGTGGGAAAATGAGGTGATGTGGCGTCGAAAATCTGACAAAAGAGATCCACGTAGCAGACACGGCCAGGACAGGGGACTCTCTTTACGAACCTCGCAATTAGATCCTCCCCAGGTGATACGGTGACTGGCTAGGTCGTTATGTACCGATGACGCATATAACATGCACATCAACTTCCAGGAGTTGGAACCCCGGCGATAGATCGGTGATGACTGAGGAGGACCGTCCGTGTATTCGGATTTGATTGGCACAACGAGAGAGAACGAGCCGTCAACGTTTCAACCACGTCTGTTGTCGGTCGATGGACGGATGGGATTCCGGGGCGCCCCTAGCCAGACAAGCAACGAAGAAGCTTACAGGCACACGAATTATGAATGCAACGCAAATGCTTCAGTCTATCTCCCCTGAACGCAATGGCAATGGGGGCTAGCTAACAAGGAGGCTGTGAGAGACGGATCGTCCGAGAGCAGCTTACATCGTAGACCATCGTGCGTAGCAATGACCTCTTTGCGCCGAAAATTTGTGCGGTCACGTGAATGTTCGTGTCTTGATTTGTTGCGGTTTGTTTACGCGTTTTGTCCGAACATTTCTTTCAGTACAGCGACGATGCTTGCCATCTGCGCGACTGGCACCCTCAGTGTCCTTGACACTGTTGTCCTCAAGCGGGCTCCTTCTTCTGTATCTCCGTGCCTCTCGTTGACCGAAACAGCGACCTCCAACGCCTGGTCGTTCGACAATACTGTTCTTTTCCTCGCATCAGCTCAGGTTATCCACCGATATGAGCCATCGACGAATTCTCTGAAAGACATCTATGCTGCAGCAGATGGGGAATCAATATCCCATATAGTATGCAAAGACAAAGGAACCCTCATCTACAGCGCAGCGCACAAGATTCACGTGCTGGAGTGCGGCTCGATTGCGAAAACCACGCAAACGATTGAGTCTCAGAAGTCCTCCATAACATCACTCTCTATATCAAACGACTCTTCCCTTCTCGCCTCCACCTCTTCCAATGCAGTACATGTTCACAATCTGACGCTTGGATCACACACCGTGCTGAGGGGGTTAGCTCTGGCCGGCCAAAAGGTCGTCACGTCGGCCTTCCACCCGCATGCCCGGACGAGGCTGCTGTTGGGAATCGGGAAGCAGCTTGTGGTATACGACACTACACGGCCCTCGGGACCACTTAAGACGATCCCTTTAAATGAAGCGACGTCGGGCGACATAGTGGCAGTGGCATGCAGTCCGTTCAGTAAAACTTTGGTTGCTGTAGCGACGGCTGGTGGCAATGTCGGGCTGATTGACCTGGAGAAGGAAAAAGGGTATGTTCTGAAGCTTGTGTCGGTGCTGCCGCTGACGAACACCAGCCTGTTCCGGACCCTCAATCTCAAGGTTCCATTGACTTCACTAGGGTTTTCTTCGGAGGGGGCTGGAATATACGTTGGCACAGAGCATGGAAAGCTGCTTATTCTTGACTTGAGAGCTTTGGATAGACCACCGAAGATCATCACTATCAGCGAAGCAGGCTGCCGAATTGAGACGATGGGCATTCAGGTATGCTCTCAATAGAACGTCCTAACAGTCAATTAATATATGGCAAATGATGCAGCGCAAAATTAAGGGTGGGGAATCGAGTACGAAGCCAACGCCAACCGCCGTATCCTTAGCTAAGCCCGCGACACAACCTGATGCCAACCCATTGCGTAGACCAGCAGCTTCGAGGGCTATCTCCAACGCAGCTTCCCCAGCTCGTGCTCGCGTTGCTCGCGTGAATTCTGCAGCATCGCCTGCTCGTCGCCTGCCTTCGACAATGTCAAAGGAATCTGTACCTTCTGCCAGATCATCTCCCAAGAAACCAAGTCCAGAGGCAGAGAGAAAAGTATTCTCGCCAGTGCGAGACCCACTCGGGAATAGTGTTGGTGACATATCTGGTAAGCACTCAGCATTAGGTATCCGACTGGGTTGATGACATAGTCTATGTTATAGTACAACTTGAGACCCTGAAAGGCGTCACAAAGGTCACTCCAGTGAAGGTGAAGGGCGACCGGAAACCGTCCATCTCATCTGCACATTCGCAATCATCCAGCTCGCCGAAGGCGCCTGGCATTCCTGCCAGCATATCTGCGACTTCAACACGAATGACGATCCGAGAGTCTGCTTCAGAGGAAGCAGATCCACCTCGGCGTGCCAGAACAGTCCCAGCTTCCACCCGAGCACGTAAAGCTACGTCCACGGTCGCAGACCTAGTGCCGACGACGATGGGTTCAAGACTAACTGTTCCAGCAGCGGATACTCTGCACCCACGCTCACAGCGATCGCGCGCAGGATCCTCAGCCTCCCGTGCAGGATCCGAGACCACTTCTCTTTCTGCCGCCTCCATTTCGGCACGCTCCTCCCGCCCCAGCTCTTCTGCCTCCCGCCCCGGCTCCTCCATCTCACGAAGCGTGACCCCACCACCTCCCGTACCACGCAATGTCCCCTTGCCCGCCAGCCGCACCCCTTCGCCCGATCTACCGGACATCCTTGAGCCGATCACGCCTGCGAAGAAAGCGAACTCGCGCACGAGCAGGGGCATGGGGGTGTTGGGATTAGGAACACCAGAGGTGGATCGGTGGATTCGGGCAGGACAGGGTGAGGATAACAAGAAGGTAGCTGGGAAGGGGAAGGGGAAGACAGTGGGGTTCAAGGATGAGAGCGACGATGAGAACGTCGACGATAGCGAAGGGGAGGTGAGAAGGAGGAGCGATGCAGACGAGAAGGAACGCGAGCGGAGCCTGACGATACAGGTGTCCCCTCGCCGCCCGTCAACGTCCTGGGAGCCGTCCCCGCTACGCCAATCCCCGGCAGGGGTAAATCTTGGTGGAGGTTCCGCGCACGATTTCCTGCGAACGATTGTGAAGGATGTCATGTACGATTTTCAACGGGAGACGCGCGCGGAGATGACTGGGTTGCATTTGGATCTAGTGCGCATGGGGCGAGGATGGAAGAGTGAGTTGAGAGAGTTGATGGGGGAGTATAGTGGGGGGATGAAGGAGCTGAGGGAGGAGAATCGGAGACTGAGGGAGGAGAATGAAAGGTTGAGGAGGGGTTACTGAGATTCTGCATGGTCTGTGATATGAGATATGTCTATACCTTGATACTATGCTTATGTTCGCTTTGCCTGCGAACTCGTACATTGCAATTGCGTCTATATAGGGTATACGTTGGCGCACCAGCCCGCGGTGGTGACGCCGATGGTGACGCCCGCGTAAGCAAAGAAGCGTCACCACGAGAATACATTCTGAGACCCTATATATTTCGCTTGCTCCGAACAAGGCCGGGTCTGGGCAGGGGCAGCCGAGCAGCCGAGCTTCCCAAACAGGTAGGCCCGTGCCGTGACCGATCGGAGCCATCCCAATCCGGATCCGTGCGCGCCACGAGGGCGCCGACGGACGACGACGCACCTCAAGACCCACGGAAACACTTAAAATATAACCCGAGAATTGCCAGAAA
>JABCKH010000595.1:0-11537 GCA_018851285.1 Lyophyllum semitale | reverse complement strand
TGTCAGGGGAACTACCGTTCCGCGCTGTATATACTTTTCTTTTCCTTCTTTTCCACTGTTACATACTTACCTACAAATTGGTCGACCGACCGATCCCGATCTCATTCGGCCGACCCCGATCTCACTCGACCGACCCCGATCTCACTCGACCGATCCCGATCACCGATCCCGACCGCCGATCCCGATCACCGACTCAACCTATCGGTCGACCGATTACTTATTTCAAATATCATATACGCGGTCACCTGATGTGCCACGTAGCGTAGCGGCCAGCCCTAAACATACGCGTTGGTACATATACTCGTCCCGGACATGGGGGAATCCTTTAGACTTATTCTCTTTGGATCCCCCTTGTCAGGTAACTCGTTTATTATTAAGTTCTTACCTACTGTATCACTTAATAAATGCTTTGGACCCGTTGACTTGTCCAGTCGACCGGCCCTAAGGTTGCCCTTACAAGTACACGAAAAACCAGGAAGTCTCTTGTATCTGGTATACTACCAACAACGAACTCGAAGTTCGCATCAACACTCTTTCTAATCAATTCCCTCCAGTTAACTCCTCTGAATCCGAATCCCCGCCTCCTGAACCACCGCCTCCTGTTCCTGGACACGTTGACTGCGCCTTCGTTACCGAAACCGAAGACGAAGTCCGAAAACTTGTCCCAGAGAAGTATCATTCCCATCTCGATGTTTTTGATCCCGTCGAAGTCCTTAAGCTCCCAGAACACCGGCCCTATGACATCAGCATCGACATCGAGGAAGGTAAAACTCCTCCTTTCGGCCCCATTTATTCTCTTTCCCAGGATGAACGTCAAGTCTTGTTCGAGTACATTGAAGAACAACTCAAGAAAGGTTACATCCGTCGATCCACGTCCTCAGCTGCTTCCCCAATCCTCTTCATCCGCCGCAAGACTTGCGACCTCCGTCTTTGCGTCGATTACCGTGGCCTCAATGCCATCACCAAGAAAAATCGGTATCCCCTTCCTCTCACCGCCGACCTCATCGATCGCGTACAAGGTTGTGACAAGTTTACCGTCCTAGATCTCAAGAACACGTTCAATCTCGTTCGCATCAAAGAAGGGGATGAATGGAAAACTGCATTCCGTACCCATCTCGGCCTTTTTGAGTACACTGTTATGCCCTTTGGATTAACTAATGCTCCCGCCACCTTCCAAGCATTCATTCAAGATGCCCTTCGTGACGTCTTGGATATCTCCGTCATTGTCTATCTAGACGACATTCTCATTTTTTCACGAAAAGGTCAAGATCACGATGCACTCGTACTTCAGGTTCTCGACCGTCTCTGTGCCGCCCATCTCTTTGTCAACGCCAAGAAGTGCGAATTTGACCGCTCTCAGGTCGAGTACCTCGGCTTCATCGTATCCGAAAAGGGTGTGCAAATGAACCCTAAGAAGCTCGACACCATCAACAACTGGCCTGTTCCGACTTCGGTCAAAACTATTCAGCAATTCCTTGGTTTCACGAATTTTTACCGCAGATTTGTTCATCATTATTCCGACATCTGCTTACCCCTCACCAACTTAACGACTGACGCATGCAAGAAATCTTTTCCAGGTCTCTCTTCCGACGCACGCGCCGCATTCGAGAAGTTAAAACTCATTTTCACGACTTCCCCTGTCCTTCGTCACTTCAATCCCACCCTTCCCTCCACCATCGTCACCGACGCTTCCGATTTCGCCCTCTCCAGCATCCTCCTCCAGCCTGATGAAGACAATTTGCCCCACCCCGTTGCGTATTTCTCTCGGAAGTTTTCTCCCGCAGAAATCAACTACGAAATACACGACAAAGAACTCCTTTCCATCGTCGAATGCTTCCGTGAGATGCGTTCCTGGCTCATCAGTTCTCCGCACCCTATCTCCGTCATCTCTGATCACTCTAACCTTCGTTATTTCATGACTACTCGCATCCTGAACCGCGGTCAAGCCCGATGGTCCATGTTTTTGTCCGAATTCGACTTCCAGCTTGACTATGCCCCTGGTAAGAAGAATCCTGCCGATCCTGCCTCTCGACGTCCCGACTTCGCGCCTCAAAAGGGGGATGAAGTCCTCAACCAATGTAAAGTGCTTCTGACGGACTACCACACCAAAAGACTTTTCCCCACGGATCCCACGACATCTGCACCTGATTCCTCATCCGTTTCTGATCTAGCTTCCATCAATTCCTTGTCTACTTTCACACTGGATAACTCGGAACTTCTCGAAGACTTCAAGGCCGCGTATCGTGCCGACACCGAATGGCGTGATCTCGTCTCTAAAGTTGACACTTCATTCACTACTCAAGATGATCTTGTCTTCCACAACGGCCGCCTCTTCGTTCCTTCGTCTTTTCGCGCCAAAACCCTTCATTCTCGTCATGACTCTGTCATCAGTGGCCATCCTGGGCGCACTGGCACTTACGACAATGTTGCACGCGACTACTCCTGGCCTGGCATGCGCCGGTACGTACGATCTTATGTCAGTTCTTGTGACCTCTGCGCTAGGGTCAAGAACACGTCGCACAAAACGTACGGCCTTCTCCAGCCTCTCGACATTCCTGATCGCCCCTGGCGTTCTATTTCCATGGACTTCATCACCAAACTCCCCTTGTCCCACGGATACGACTCCATTTGGGTCGTTTGCGACCGCATGACACGCGCAGCTCACTTTATTCCCATTAACGAATCAATCGACGCTCCAGAACTCGCCCGTCTCTATGTCGACCGCATCTTTCGACACCATGGCTTTCCTCAGTCCATTGTCTCCGACCGTGGCTCTGTTTTTGTCTCCTCGTTCTTCACTCACCTCATGAAACTCTGTGGCACCAAAATGAAGCCTTCTACTGCGTACCATCCCCAGACAGACGGCCTCACCGAACGCACCAACCGCACCCTCGAAACCTACATCCGCACGTACTGCTCCTATCAGCAAGATGACTGGGTTGACTACCTCACGCTAGGCGAATTTTCGTTCAACAACTCCAAGAACGCCTCTACGCAGCAAACCCCGTTCTTTGCCAATCTTGGTTACCACCCAGACTTCGAAATCCGCATCACTGACCGCACCACCAATCCTGCTGCCACAGAACTCGCCGACCGACTCCAGCTCATCCATGAAGAACTCCGCACCGAACTCGCCCATTCCAACGAGCACATGGCCAAGTATTACAACCAACGACATCTCCCTGCACCCCAATATTCCCGAATCGATCAAGTTTGGCTCTTATGTCGTAACATTAAAACCACGCGCCCTACCGACAAGTTCGACTACCGCCGTCTTGGTCCTTTCCGCATCCTCGAACGTCACGGCCTCTCCTCGTACCTTCTCGAACTCCCCCGTTCCCTTTCCCGTCTCCATCCCGTTTTCCACGTCTCCCTCCTCGAGCCCTACATCTCTCCTGAAATCATCCCCGATCGCATCGACTCTGATTCCATTCCGCGTGTCGACATCATTCCCGAAGAACCCCGCGAAATCTCCTCTGTCATCGACTGCCGCAAAGTTGGACGCCGATACGACTACTTCGTCCACTGGCGTGATCTTGCCGACTCCGAAAACTCCTGGATTCCGTTCTCTGAACTCCCTACAACACTCTACGAGACCCTCGAGCAGTTCCATCGACGCAATCCCCGTCGCCCACACCCACCCCGCTTTGATTTCGACACTTCTAACCAATCACGATCCTGTCACCAGCCTCGAATCAGTCCCTGCAAACCTGACTCCACCGCATCACGGTCATCGTCGGTCCCCATCACCAGCTCCCGGACCCTGGCAACGCGACTACGAACCTCCCGTACAGTCCACAACTCGTTCCGGCCGCGTCTCCCACCCACCAAAGTCCAAGGATTACGCACGCTCCATCCTTAAAGAGGGGGCAATGTAATGAATCCCTCGCTCGCGCCCAAGTCCATCTCCGAATCCCGAACATAGCCCGAATATCCACCTTATCCCGTTCGTCCGGCCTCCTCTACTTCTCTCGTTATTCTTACACCTTTCTAATCACATTCTAAACATATTTCACATCTTTTATCACATTCTCGTCACTTGACCCACTTCCCTAGTCATACAACCCACCTTCCTAGTCATACAACTTAGACCTATCCATTTCGTACATCTTCTCCTTTATTTCCCTTATGTATAAAAGCCCTTGTACTTAGCCTAGAATCTCTAAGCAATCAACACAGTGTTTTATCTATTCACTTGTCTGATCTCAGTCCTCATCTAAATCTCGTTACAAAGTCATCTTATCTTCTATTCATTACATCCATGCTTCGTCTCCAAGTTCTGAACTGATATTCGAATGACATCCCCAGAACGCTCACAATCGCGTGGCCGTGAAATCTACGTACGCCAGTTTCCCTCCTTCACTCACTTGTTCTGACATATCATATCCAAACTCACAGTCCTCTGGCCGCGGCGGCATAGGCAACATCCGCCGAACCTCTACCTCCCGCGACGCCCGCCCCACCAACAGCCCGGACGAATTCTCTCCAGAATGCGGACGCGAGGTTCGTCCCCATGATGGTTATCCACTACATATCACTCAGTGTGCGACAGATGTGGTCCACAGGCCGCGGCGGCGCAGGCAACATCCGCTCGCCCTCCCGGGACCCGTCACTTGCAGACAAGGAGGTCATCCGCGAGCCTGAAGTCGCTTCACATGTAGGTCGCACTTCCTTGCCTCACTGTACCTTTACGGGTGCTGATTATTTTTGCCTCCCTTCTCTCCTATCCACCCTGCTCTACACGTTGGCATATACATCCCCGCATGTCTGTGCACTCCTCCGGCAGCGGTGGCGGCGCTGGCAACATGACATCCTCGTTCTCCCAGGACCGTGGTAGCACCCAGGAATCACTGCACGTCAAACCCGAGCGCTCGACGGGCAGTGGAGGGGCGGGAGGTATCGACGACGAGGTTACGGAGAAGAACCTCCGGGAGGAGGATGAGGGTGAGGATGAGGGATGAGGATGAGGATGAGGAATGAGGAGAGACAGAGGTGGTAGTTCACGAGCTCTGATTATGAGTGACTGGCATCCTCACATTCTCCTATCCTAGGGGCTGAGGATTTATTTCTCCTTGCAACAGGGCGTGTATGAGTCAACGGGGGGCGGGGAAATGTTGTTGGGGCCAGGGACCGGTCGAGGTCGGCTGCTCGCGCGTGAATTGTCGTAGTTCCGTATTGAGCGTAATGTAACTGTACACTTTACGCAACCGGGTGGCGTCCATTGTACACTATATCTATCACTCCTTTCTCGGTCTGCTAGGCGTCGACCTCACGACACAGTAAATTGGATTCATATAAGATTCATACTGACATATCATGATCATCCCGAGCCTCTCGCCTGATGAGTTTTCAGGACCATTCTTTACGTGCAGTGGACTTATCAGCACCGTTCTGGAAGGCCGGAGCTGCAGATGCCAAGCAGATGCTCGCCTCATTTACTACTACAATTTGCATCGAATCCGATTGAAGAATGAAGGTGAGCACTGCCTCAGTCATTGATTTGAAGGCAGTCAGTCACTCTTCTGGTAAGATACCTCGCCAACTCGATATCCTGACCCACCAGTCTGTCCGATATTCTTCATTTAGCCTTTTCAGTTGTATGAGTGCCTCTCTCTCATCTGCGGAGTCTCCTTTTCTAGCGAGGTAGGCAGCTACAGGCTGACGTAGACTGTCCACCTTATCTCCTGCTGCAGCCACCCCTTCTTTCCTGCGCCTCTCTAAAGCCTCCATGAATGACACAAGTGCCCCTGGCCGCATCCTCAATCTGAGGATGGTGACGCGAGGCAAAAGTTCACCTCTAGCGATACTCTGTGCGACATCGGAATCAAGGATTGGAATTGGTAGCCTGAACTCGATGACAGATGGCATGAGATTAAGGAGTTCTCGTATTCTTTGGGGGTCATTGATGTGCTTCATGCTGCAGTAGTAGCTGAAGGTGGAGAGTGAGCATGAGGAGCGGACAATCATGTCAATGACCCTAATTGTTGGGAGCGACTGGCACTCGAGGTGAAACGAATGGAGTGCTGGCATGGCGAGCCAGTCAAGAATATAAGGGTCTTCAATATGGAGTTTGAGATCTTTCAATGTCGGCAGTGTAATGATATCATTAGTGGTTTCGGATGGTGACTTGACCCTCTGAACAGCCATAGATAAAATCTCGATGCATGTGCAATGGTGTAAGATGTGACACGCATCAGAAAGAGGGAGGCTACTGAGTTGGGAGAGGCGAAGGGTGATAAGCTGGTCCCAGGGAAGTTGGAGATCGATCAGATAACATGAGCTTCCAAGAGTGCCCTGCAACTTGACGTGTTGAAGATGGGGCAACTTAATATCATCCTCTACAGTCATGGCTTCTAGAGCAGGGCTAGAATGGACTAGATCTGCGTATAGGTCCACGAGTGACACACATTGTCGCAAGACACGTCGGAGATGTGGGAGTGTTAGAAGTGGAATCTCAGTCAGAGAGAGGTAGGTGAGATTGCTCCATGAAAATGGTAGGTCGAAGATACCATCAACGGATGGTGTTGAACTCGTGTCCTGGAAAGTGAGGTCCATGTCTTCAAGGCAATTTGCCTTCCGAAAGACCGATGCGCTGCTGAATTTTTTCGCCACGGTGAGCCATTCAGCGCTTTCGTGAGGCAACACCCACAGGTCAAGGCGAATGGACTCCAGGGCCGAAAAATATTGATCCGTAACCTCGCAAAGTTGAGTGAATGCAGAGACCCCAACATCAAGCTCGAGATGCCTGATTCGGGTAAGGATTGGAAAAATGAGCTGGTTAATGACCGAATTGTACAGGTGGTTGGGAGGTATCTCCAGCGACATCGAAATGGGTGCAGTGGGATGCACTATATAGTGAATAAATGCTATGCACCGAGATAATCGTGCAAGACTTATTCGTTGCATTAGAACATGGATGTTGCTCCAAAGACGTGGCTCTTTCAACGCGATCTGTCTCCAACTCGAGCAGACCGCACGCAACACCCAAGGTGACTGGAAAAGCTGCGGTGGAAACATAACTGGGTCTGCGTTTAATGTGCACACAAAGATATCTGCAAGAACTTCTGGCGGGAGCAGCTTGTGCGGCGCGACCGCGATCTGTAACCTGGATACACGCTGTATAGCCCCATCACGCATGGCGGTAAGCCTGCCGATCTCGCGATCCAAAGTCGTTACGATTCCTTCCGCCTCAGAGAGAAGAGTCTTGGCTCCTCTCCACTCTTGATCCGACAGGATGTTGCTGTTGGTCGTCCCGGCGTCAAATTCGAGTTTCTGAGAAGAATTGTCCATCAGCCTGAGGGTCTCCATGGTTTTATGCCTAGATAAATATTGGGTATGAGGTATTAAACATGCAAAA
Organism: Lyophyllum semitale; assembly: GCA_018851285.1. Lineage (NCBI taxonomy): Eukaryota > Fungi > Basidiomycota > Agaricomycetes > Agaricales > Lyophyllaceae > Lyophyllum > Lyophyllum semitale. Next base: position 4,180 of record JABCKH010000595.1, on the reverse strand, counting down.
TACCGGTACAATTCGTCACCTGGCACAGTGGCAAGAGGTACATCTGTTCGCTCCAAGGTCCTAGGCGCCGAAGGACAGAATTTGGACGGATTGGAATTTCAAGAAGGGCGTGATCATAGCAACATGTACAAACATTAGCCCTAGCACAACGGATTCGAAAAGACGGAGACAAGAGTGAGAAGAACCCAAAATCAGAGAATGAAGGTAATAATCAGTAAGCAGTGATGCTACGAAGCAAAGGTGCCGGGGGAGGCTGTGCAACGTATCAAATAGAAAGGGACACGAGGACGAGGTAGGCCGTAATATAAAGGGTTGCGCTGATCCGAATTCAACTGACGTATCTCCTGCTGCGCGTCACCGTCCCAGTTTCGTGAATTAGAGGGCGGGCTGCTGCTGACTGTAGGCAGGTTAGCTATATCCTTATGAACAAATATAAACAAGTTGAACATACACTTATGCCTCCCGTGGCTCATCATCGGCGTCATCAGCTTCTTCGTCCTCCTCCCTCTCCCCTCCACCGCCGTCCTAGTGGGACTTATCAGATAAACGTAGAAAATTGTCTATCCAGATTAAACGCCGAGATAAAAGAAGACTAACCCGTTTGTCTTAACGCCACCGCCCCGCCCCTCCAGCCGCATCCATACACAGCAAATCTGTATGCCCTATGGTGTGTCCGTCCCGCATCAGCTCATCGAGTGGAGCGATGCCCGCCCACTGCGACCGTCGATGGTGCTGAGGCTCATCATTCTTGTGGTCCTTATATCAATGTACAGGTGAAAAGCGGCTGATATGAGATGGAGGATCGATAAAATAAGATAAAACGAACATACCTCCAAAGACAAGACAAGTACCGTCGTCGCCTCTTGACGTTTCGGCGTCAATTTTGACGGGGTAGGCATAGACTGTTCGGGTTAACTGCAAAAAAAGCGAGATGAGACGGAGCATGATGGTACAAAGCCGGACGGACCATACCTCCCGGACCCCGGTTTCCAGAACGGTTCCGACTCCTTCTCTTCTCCATAGTCCAGGCCCTGAGTCCAAACAACGCCCTGCGTTCCATTCACCCAAACCCCAGCCTTGTCCGCATCCAGGCCCTGGTAATATCGTCGTCCCCGCGTCCTGTCCCGGTTTAAGGCGTCCGCCATTATGATGCTCCGAATGTCGATCTGAGGCGACGAGAGGGCTGCTGAAAAGAGAGGATGAGAAACTAAGATCGAGGAGGCAGGTTGTAAGAAGGAAATACCTTCAAGCGAAACCCGACGCGAGCTCACGCAGCGTTCGAGCCATAGGTCAGCCTTTCCGCTACATACGCATCCATCCCGCGCCGTGTTCCTAGGCTTCCGCTAACACCACATCCACATCGTGGAAGGTGCTTTGAATAGGCTGGTAGTCGAGTTCAGCGTTCGGTTTATGACCGGGAAGCAGAGAAGGGAGATAAAGTGGGATGAGTGACATTAGTAGGAAGAAAAGAATCAAAAGAGCAGGGAATGCTCACAGCGAGAGATTGGCGAGTGGATGGGCACCAGCACCTCGCATTGCTTGTCCATTGACCTATTTGCAGTGGAAGATGAGGCCCTCGCGCGCCTTGAGGTCGTACAGTACAAATATTGGGGACGCTCGGGCGCGGTCTTCGAGAATCTTAAGCTGCGGGGAAGTCGATGACGGACGTGATGTGGTCGCCGTCCTTCTTCTGGTTCGCCATGGAGAGCAGGTCCTGCCAATTGCATCGATATTAGATACGCTATAAGAGGTATGAAGGCAGGTTGACAAACGCACCTAGTACAGACACTCCCATCGATAACTAAATCGATACGCGTAATAGTCGAACATATTCGAGCCCACGCACCAACGCCTCGCGGCTGCAGGAGAACGAGGCCGGGTAGCGTGTGGTGGTAAATGTAGATCCATGGGTCCGCATACGCAGAATTAGACGGGCGAGGTCGAGTTGTAGGTTTCGTGTGATTACGTAATGGACCTTGAAGATCAACGCTCACTGGCCAGCACCCAGACTCTCCGAAAGACGGCCTTTTCCATGTCCAGCCCCACCTAGGTGTGAATGGCCGCCCAACGACTTCGACAGCCTACGGGTATTCCGAATTGTCGCATTCGAAGACTTATAAGGTCTTTCAACAGGAATCTAGGATAATACAGCTAGAGGAAGAATCGGTCTAGCGTCGGAGCCACGATGAGGAGTACGTACGTACGTATACGAAAAGAAGGAACCTTCATGTTTCATGAGGACGAGCGTCCTCGTGCGCCGCCAGGAGCGTTCGTACACGTTTAAGCATGCGCCATCCAGCGCCTATGCCAAGCCCGTATTACAAAAGGCGAATTTTGAAGGCCAGCGGGACGGAGATGGGAGGAGCCGCGCCTGTGCTGAAGAACGAAGTAGGTCAGTATAGCATGAAAAAATGGTAAATGAGTGAAGGAAAAGCACCAGAAATCTTGGAGAGGTTCTTTTAGTTGCCATTGAGTTCAGGTTTGGTGTTCGTGCCGCGATTCAAAGGTCGGCGCGAAATGTGGGTCGGCGGCTGGCTGCGATGGCTGCAACGAGCACTGCACCTCGGGGTTATACGCATCCTGGTTGAGGATGTATTGTTGATAGTAAGGTGAAGGGAAGCAGCGGCTGGGGCGCACGATTTAGGAACGATGGAGTGGGCTATCTTGTGTTCGGGTTTGGGCTCGTGTGCTGGGGAAGTGGAGACCGTAAATCTGTCGTGAATATAAGCTAGAGGATTGAAGAGAGGATGAACATCGACGTACCCAACAGTTCACCTCGGCACTTCGCACCCGTCTCTTCCTCCCGATAAACCAGCCTAACATGATCTATTCACATATAAGTTAGAAAGCAAGCGCCAAAAAAAAATGCTGACCGTCATCATCATATCCACCCGCCGGAAACACGAATGCTTGCTGGTATCACGGTCTCCGCGCACGTCGATGTCGTTTTCAACCAAAAAGAGCTGGAAACTTCACGAGAATCCACAGATGAAGATCTCGAATAATGACAGTGGCGAGCCATAGTTCGAAGGGGCAGCAAGAAGGAGAGGACGACAAGATGGTGGTCGTTGTCGATGAGCTTTGTCGTTGTTGTTAACAACGATCATGACGATCACACGGTCACTCTCCTTGTTCTCGACGCCCATCCTATGGCTCTGCTTTGATCTCACTCTCGAGGACTCTAACTCGAAGGTACGCATTATGAATTCAACTCGCCTGAATTGCTACTCAGTACTCAGCCCTTCCTTATAATCTAGGCACGAGGCTACGGTGGCTAATGACTGGCCAACTATAGCAAGGTCCGTGGCTTTCTCGTCAGGTTCCGCTGAGCGTCGTCGAGAACGAATAGCGTATCCGAGTCTTCGCTTCCCTTTTTGCGATGACTCACTGTACATCTGGTATGTGTTAACCCAGTTCCCCTTGTTTCCGCAGTTCAAAATCGCGGTTGACATTCTGTTGATCTCGCTAGGGGCGTTCTTTTGCTTACGGTACTCGTACGATCGAGGTTCTGAGCGCGCCGCATTTGGAGGTGAAGGTGCGAGCGCGATTCAACCTTGAGATTTCGAGTTAATACTGATTATCGTTCTCGTAGGTTCATGTGGGTGTTCAAGGCATGGACACCAGCTCGACATCAATTGTCACTCAAAGACTGTGCCCCTGGACCTCGAAAAGTATGGTGGCGTTTTTCCTTGTGTTTACTAGTTGATACGATACACTCTGCTTCCGACTTTCAACAATGAAAAATTATTGAGGTTGACAGCACCGAGATTACAGCCCGCAACATACCAGTGGTACTCGAGCATCTTCACGCAGTCTACCGATCGTCTGTTGGGCGCAGTCGTATTGGCGGCTATATGTCGAGGAAACTCCTCGGCGCTTGTTACGGCGTCTACTAGACACGAGGTTGGCATGAGGCAAGCCACGCTGCACGCATATTCAGTTTTAGTACATATTCTCTCTTCTTGCGCTACTCTGTTCCGCGTACGATGAGCTTTTCAAGCGACAATGATACAGGTGGTTTGACTGTTGATAGCGCAGCTACGCAGCTCATCATTCCCTCCTGCCGCGGTACGCTGGATCCATCATGTTTCAGCATTCACTGCGTTTCAGGTCCGCATTCCCGAAGTCTGTGTAGATGTGCCATGTGACATACACTGACCGTGCGAATATATGACAAAGA
>JABCKH010000594.1:0-11561 GCA_018851285.1 Lyophyllum semitale | reverse complement strand
AGCTTCTCCGGGGGAGGGTTCTCCCGTTACTTCGCCCGCCCGTCGTACCAGAATGCTGCTGTATCTGGCTTCCTTACAACCCTCGGGTCGACATTTTCCGGACTTTACAAGTGCGATGTCCTTTGCTGCGAAATGTGGCGCTCGTGCTGACATGTTCGTCGTAATTAGCGCCAGCGGAAGGGCCTATCCTGATCTCGCTGCTCAAGCAAACGGGTTCCAAGCTGTCATTGGTGGCCGCGTCTCATCTGTCGGAGGAACGAGTGCCAGCTCACCCGTATGTCACTTCTCCACTGTCTCCTCGAGTTAGTAACAAAATCAACACTGTTTCTTTTATAGACTGTAGCTGGAGTCTTTGCTTTGTTGAACGACTTCCGTCTCACAAACGGGAAGCCCTCGCTTGGATTTATCAACCCGCTTATCTACTCCACTGGGGCGAAGAGCTTCAACGACATTGTGTCGGGCTCCAATCCTGGATGCAGCACCGCAGGTGTGTACGACGTTTATTATCGCGTATGCGTAATACTAACGGCCGGTTTCTCACAGGGTTCACTGCCAGAGCGGGATGGGATCCTGTAAGCCGTTGTGTCAGTTTATGTTGGGCTGTAATTGAGGGTCATATTCTCTACAGGTCACCGGCTTGGGAACACCAGACTTTTGAAAATTGCAGCTGGTTGTTCAAAGGTTTAGATGAAACAAACAATTTTGTATGTATGCGGAGGCGGGGTAAATCAATCATATCTTGTTTCTATATCGTGATTGGCAATGGAACTGAGGTGGCGCAAGGACGCAGAATTTTAGAACGTGCAAAGCGGAGACAAAAATGTTACCACAAAAGAGGCATCGTGATGGAGCAACGGCCTAAGTGGAGACAAAAATGATGTTCCTTCCTCGAGGACCATGAGCGAGCTATGAAGGGGTAGGTATCATGCCTTGCAATAGCGTGGTAATACCAAAGCAAGCTTTTCAAAGGTGGGTCGGTAGTGGACATAAAGTGAAGAATGCTTCAGCAAGGATGCTTTGTGCAGACTGTTCAGACTCCCATGATCTACTCATCCTCCTGCCACGAGGTCCACCGCAGCCACAGATGGTGAGAATTCCACGCTCCCCAGTCCATAGAATTGACAGATCGGAAGAAGATCCCAAGCCCTTGTGCTTTAAACGGCCGAAATGGCTCCAAAGCCTCCTCGTCCTCCACAATTGCCGAGTCGATGGCGAGCGAAACATATCTGAGAGAGGAAACCCCGTGGGCAGCAGTCATCGAGGTTGCGCTCTCCGCGGCGTCAGTGACGGGCCACCATCTCGACTGGACAGTCTCGAGTAACCGATTGCTCATATCAGACCATCCACTGATCCTGTCCTCCCTCACACCGAGCGTTAGGTCTTGAAGTCGAGGAACAATGGGTGGTACATTGTCAGGTTGATCGGGATCGTGGTACAATTTAGACAATAAGAGTTCCACGTCGATATTGCAATCGATTTCTAGGGAGGTGAGGTGAATGGTAGTGCGGAGGATAACCATAAGCTCATCGGTGGTGATATCAGCCTGCCGGAGTGTCAGTTCCGTCAGCTGTGTGTACGAGCTCAGCAACAGGAGTGGTTCTGGTGTATTCTGGATATATATGTTTTCGTCCTCGCACCCCAAGTGTAATACTTCGAGGGCCGGGAAGGAAAGTCTGCCAAACACAGCTTCTAAAGGTATCGTCTCGACGAACAGGAGGGTTAGGTCCCGAAGGTGTGAAAAGGATGTAGGCCCAGTCGTACTGGCACTATCCCACATCCCATGCGGAAGGATCGGAGAGAGCTCGGCGGTGAGTTCCTGGAGTTGTGGACACTGCCTACAGATTTCATGCCATGTATAGACAGAAAGGGGTCTTGCAATAATAAGATGTGTCAACTGCGCCCAGGGGAAGCTAAGAACAGCTGTATTCAGTCTCATGTTGGGTATGTCCAACGCAAGTCTTCGGAGGCGAGCAGCGGGCTCGAAAGATGGATATCGATGGCTGAGGTATGAGGATGACTCGTAGTACCAATCGCTCATCGTTATTCGAACACTCTCTAGGAATGGCATATGTCCCTGGTGTTGAAAGTGGTCATAGTTGACAAGTTGAAAGTCATCGACCATCTCGAGATCTAGTACGCGTATTTGAGGATGGATGGGTAGCACAAAGTTCCTCATGGTGTGTGCAACCGCCAACGTCTTGGCGACGACCGAAAAAGAGATCGGATGCCGCCCAATGGAATCGAACCAAAGCGCTGTTGCATTGGCAAATGTTCGTATCGTGGCAATGGTATCGGGCAGGGAAACGGGATCAGGAAGCGGGAGGGCTTCACGTAACTGGAGCACATTCCACAATTCAGGGGTCGCGAGTGCAATTTTCCTCCACATCGAACACACATGGCAGAGAAGGAGCGGCGCAACTCTGCGACTGGGCGTGCGATCAGCCGTGAGGCAATGAACAAAAATCTCTTGCAATATTTCGGACGGGACTTCCTTGATTAGCGAGCTTTCTGGAGTGTGTAGAATACACGGGCCTTGTTCGCCCAGATCCTCAGTGCCAATAATGTCCATTGAGTCTTGACTGTGGGCCAGACAAGCCTAGTACCTAGAACCAAACCAGATTCAAAGGAAAAGTCCGGTGGTAAATCACCGCAAAGACTGAAATATGGGACTTACAGGATCGTTCAATTGAAGTTGGGACTGCTCTAGTACTGTGCTCTGGAAACTCGGCGGGCCGGGTCAGAACCGGTCACGAGCGAAACCACGTGACTTGTGGACGCGTCGCGTCTGCCCTACGCCGTACGGGCCTGCCACATCGTTACGCGCAGGCAGGCGCGGCACAACAGGTAGAAGTACTAGGTCGATCACCAACCCTGAGTAAACGCAGCCGTCGATCGCAAACGACACCACGGCGCGTGACTAACAAAAAAAAGCTAGTTCAAGAGAAAGCAGAGAAGAATCATGTTCGAGAGCATATAACTTATTTATGTAAGTACCAAAACCGTAAACGTTACATGTATGCATGCATGTACGCGTGCGCGCGCGCGAGTAAGTAAGTATGGTGAACTATAGTAGCCTTGTGTATATAAGTGGCATCACCTCCCCTCGACCGACCGACCTTCAACAAAAAGGGGTAGAAAAACAAAAAGAAAGCACGAACGGAAGCATCAAACAGCAGAAACGAAAGAATGAAAAAAGAAGCAACGGAATAAATAAGCAAGGGGCACCACATTCCTCCCCCGCTCACTACAACTAAAAAAAAAGATTACAACTCAGTCTCAAAAGTCAGCCACAACCCATCCACCCACCTCTATCCTCTCCTCATCCTGCGCGCGCGCGCCCACACTCTCCTCCACCGGCACGTCCCTCAACCGCTCCTCCACCTCCACCTTCCCGCGACTCAAAATCACCTCTTCCACACGCGGCCCCGTCGTACTCGACACCGGCGGTGGCGGCGGCGAGATCGGGAGTATCGACACCTCCAGGTCCTCCGCCGCCTTCTCCCCATCATCCACCTCCCCCTCATCATCCCCCTCCTCTTCAGCACCACCAAACACCCCCCCAGGCCCCCCGGCCCTCCCACGTATCCCCTTCATGACATAAAAGAACCCATCCGCGACCTCCTTCACAGCCGTTTCGATCTCGTTCAGCGCCGCGACGAGCGGGTTCGTCTCGACTGCCCTTTGCAGGGCCTGTGCGTCGGTGGTGAAGTTCTCCGAGGCTGTGCGGGGGGGGGGTGTTAGTATGGGTGTGGGCACACAGGAGGAGTGGGGGAAGAAGGAAAAGGACGCACTCCGCATGAGATCGTGGTACTTCTGCCAGTCCTGATACGTGACATCATCAAGCCACGCATAGTCAAGCCCGATATCGCCCTGCGCGCGTTCCGCAAAGCTCTTCACTTTCGCTGCCGCCGATTCAATCTACGTAGACACCACAACCCAGATCAGCCAGCTGCGAAAAGAAAAAGAAAAAAAGAAGAGAGAAAAAGACAACCCACCTCTGCAACCTCCATATCCCGGACTTTCACATACCACGCATGCACCGCGAACTGCACATCATGCACCTTTTCCATAAACCTCTCCTCCACCTTCTGCAACACCTTCTCCCACTTCTCCTTCTCCCTCTCCCCATCCTCTCCCACCCCCTTCCCCTCAACCCCCTTCAAATACCCCTCCACCCCCTTAACCAACGCCCCCGCCTCCGCCTCCACCTCCCCCACCACCCCCCTCCCCTCCTTCCCCCACCCCGCCAGCTCCTTCACCGCCTCCGCCCGTATCACCTCCAGCGCCTCCCCCACCCCCTTCGTCGTCTCATCCACAAGCACATCCAGCTCCTCCTGCCACCGCCCGTGCCGCGCCGTAATCTCCCCTCGCTTCTCCGCCGTAAGCTGCTTGCGTTCCTCTGGGGACGGCTCCTCTGCAGGTGCAGGTTCAGGGTCAGGCGTAGGGATAGCAGCAGCGGAAGCGGAAGCGGACTGGGACTCGGCATCGGCACGCTCGACAGTCGTATCCCCCAACCCGATAGCCTTCAAAAACTCATCCACAGAATCCCCGTCCTCGAGCTCGCTAGCGTGCAGAGATGCAGCGACGACGGACGCGGCGGAGGCGGCTGCGGGCTCTGTCGTCGGGATGGGCGATTCGGAAAAGGGCGCGGGCGGGGAGGGCGCGGGGATGGTTGCTGGTTTGGCTGTTCCTTCTGCGGACGAGGAGGGGGCGGGCGCGTGAGTTTCTAGTGACGGTGAGGGTGTCGGTGTGGGCGTCTCCGTCTCCACCTCGGGTGTGGACGCAGCAGGGGTGGGCTCGGCAGCCGTAGGTTCCTCCGCCAAGGCCTGGGTGGGTGTCGGAGTCTCGACCTCGGACGACTCGGACGATTTGAACGAAGACACAACCTCAGCCTCGCCGACCTTCTCCCATATCCTCCTAACATGCGGGTCCACAAACTCACGGCGCGCGTCTCCCGCCTTGCGGGCTAGGAACAGCACCTGCACCTGGGCTTTCTCAAGCAGCACGACGACGTGCGGGCGGAGGACGCGGTACGCCTCGAGGACGTGGGGTTTCCCCGCCTTGTATGCGGTGTAGATGTGCTTCTGCGCCTGGCGGGTATAATGGATGGCATGCGGGCGGAGGCGTACGTACGTCACATGTGCATCGGCGGCGGCGCGGCGAGCGTACGGGACGACGAAGCGGTGGTAGTATACCCTGTAGGGGCGGGACTGGGACTCGAGGAGGGGGTGGATGCCTTTGTAGTATATGGGTTTGATGATGCCGTTCCAGTACTGCTGGATGAAGAACCAGTGGAGGCGCGGGGCGACGTGGGTGTGGAATTGGGTGGTGGTGAAGGAGAGGAGGGCGGCGGCGCGTGGGGCGAGGTGGGTGCGGGTGAAGGCGGCGGTGGAGGCTGCGTAGGGTTTGAGGGGCGTGAGGTGGGGCTCGGCCTGATGTAGCAGGGATTGGATTGGGGGAACGACGTAGGGGTCCAAGATGTGGGTGCGGCACGTGTCTAGAGAGCGGCAGACGGGTGAGGTACGCGGGAAGTCTGTGGGGCAGACGAGCGCTGTGTAGACGCTAAAGACGGATAGTAGCAGGAGGAATAGTCGTCTCGTGAACCAGGAACGAGTTTGTTTCTTTTTCACAGGGAGAGGTCGTGGAAGAGGAGTGGGTAGTTTGTTATTAGTAGGCGGGGCTGGAGGAGTCTTTGTTTTGTTGGCAGGACGGGGGCGGGGGAGGGCTTGTGAGGAGGCGGAGCGGGATGGGGGCGGGGCGGGTGCCACTGGAATCTTTCGTGCCACAACCATTGGGACTTGGTTCACATTCACAAAAATTCTGCCGTATGACGTGGTAGCTTGTTTGGCGTTGTTGTCTTCCGCCGTTGTCGTCAACCCAACGTCACTCGGTGCCAGTCATCCTTGGCACCCGACAAGTCCCTCGCGGCGCGTCTTTTCACCACAGAATCCCTCATCCAACGCGCCCTGGTAAACGAAAAAAGGTGTCTCGACTGGACCTGAGCCGAGCCGATGACGCGGTCACATGATGAGCTAATTTTATTCCAACGAACGCGTTTCTTCTCGACGAGGAACTGTTGAGCCCAATGGTAAATATCGACCCAGTAGTAAAGTGGTCAGCGAAGCCGCATCTACCATCATGCATGCAGCATGACCTGTTCGACCCAGGGCTGGGGGCTGGAGTGTACGTAAGACACATTTTGCATCCCACCTAGCTCGCCATTGAGTTCTTCCCGACACTCATCTTTCCAATCACCCCAGCCTCCCGCCCCTCCAGCCTTTCCATTCTGGATATACTCCATCTAACCACTACCCCGCACACGCCACCACGCTCGTCCGTATCCGAGGACTACTATCCTTAAGTACCGCCCATCCTCAAGCACATCCATCATTGATACCACAGCACCCTACATCGACCCACTTAGCGCAGTGGTGCGCGCGCCTCTGCTCTCTGTACCCGCCGTAATAGACTACGACGGGGCCTGGTTCGATTCCGGGTTAGTGTCTCGTTATGTTCAAGTCGATCATTTTTCTCCAATGCACTTCATGGCACTCCCTGCTCATTTTGTTGCCCATCGAACGTACACTCCACAACAGCCCAGCAGCGCAGTGGTCTGCACGTCTACCCAGCATTAAAAGTCTGGGTCAAGTGTAAATTGACTGCAGAATCGCCTGTTCGATTCAGGGCTGGGTCATTTCATTCTCTCTTCGCCTTTTGTGACTTGTACGACCGAATTCAATCATCTTCTTCCTCCATTACCCACCACGCACATTCATCTGTAGCCCAGCCTGTACAACGACCAATAGCGCAGCAATCTGCACGTACCATCGCGGTTGTAGACCACGACGAGAGGCGCGCAGCGGCTGATTCGAATCCAAAATGGTGTCTTTGTTCCAACATCCCGTTCATATTTCCAGAAACTGGATGTTTACACTTCCAACCTCGAGCTCGCCCATGACAAACGTCCCACCCCGGCTCAGATCTGGTATGCATCGCATCACATGTAGCCCCAACAACGACCCAGCAGTGCATTGGTCTGCGCGGCTGCCCAACATTACTAGTTCTTCTGATCTTGGTAGCAGGATCGCTTGTTCGATTCAAGGCTGGGTTATATGCTCGGGGAAGCTTTTTCACAGCAGTCTTTTTCCGCTTCTCGTCGGAAGCAGTACCCCACCCCATCCTCAGTGCTCACCGCCCACCCAGACCCGGATCACTATATGTGGTATCGCAGCGCCCCCAACAACGACCCAGCAGTGCAGCCGTCCGCGCGCCCTCCCCGCTCTATGTAGAGGACTTTGATGGAGCCCCGGTTCGATTCCAGGGTGGAGGATTAGCATTTCGTTTGTTGATCATTTTCGACCTCGGGTTGCAATGCACTTCACGGCCCGTGTACCAACACTGCTCACCCGCCACCATCGCATGTCGCATGTGATATGTATACCCAGCAACGACCCGGCGGCGCGATGGTCTGCGCACCTGCCAAGCATTAAGATGTGGTGCACATTGACAGGAGGATCGCCTGTTCGATTCAGGGCTGGGTCATGTTCTCTCGTTTGCGAATTTCCCTTTTCACAAGCTGCACCTTCCGCTTCTGCCTTGCGATCCGATTACCTTTCGCCATTTTCAACCCCCACGTAACCCCCACGCGTAGGGCTATCATCGGATATCGCGCACCACCCAGTAGCACAGCTGCGTCCCTGAGCTCTATGCATATGCAACCATCGTAGTTAGAAGCTTATGATGGGGAAGAGCGCAGCGCCCGGTTCGAACCCGGCTGGTGTCCTGATGGGAGTGTGAAATCTTTCTTATTTTCTGAACCCGAAATTTACACTTTCCGACCTCGAGGCTCAACTTGAACTCACTCCTCCATCCCGCATCATCACATATCGCGTGTAAAAGCCAACAACGACCCCGCAGCGCAGTAGTCTGCGCGCCTGCCTACCACCACCAGATGAGGATCCTGACGGCAGGATTGCTTGTTCGATTCAAGCTTGGGTCATTAGCTACAGTGGCGCTCGTACTATCACATTTTTTTCACAACCGCACCTTCCGCCTCTTCATCACAAACCGACGACGTTTCGCTGGGTATCTTCACCGCCCTCCCGTCGCCCGACACATAGATTCATCATTGATATCACGGCACCCTCGACCATGACCCGGTAGTGCAGCGGTGCTGTGAGGCTGCGCCTAACTGAAGCGGTGCCTGGTTCGATTCCGGGCTGGTGTCCTTGTGGCGTCGAAGTTATAACTTCATATTTTATCTCGGGTCCCGAGGTAGTCCATGGCAACACGTCCAACCTCGCTCATGTGACATCATAGATATGATAACAGCGCACCGGCGCAGCCTTGGGTCTGCGCGTCTGCCTCTCCACACGTGATTCGAGTCTGGGAATACAGGGATAATGATCGCAGGGCGGCCTGTTCGATTAAAGGCTGGTGCATGGTCCCGCTATATGTCTAGTTCTTACCCCATCCCAAGCCCAAGCCCCCCCCCGACGAAATTATATGCTTACTGCTCCGTTCTATCATTGGCTACCACCACACTCTCAACACCGACCAAGCAGCAGAGCGGTTTATGTCCCTCGCTACTCTATACGACCGCGATGGGGAGTATGCCGCCTGGTTCGATTCCGGGCTGGTCTCTATGTGGTATCAAAATTGAACAGACATATTTCTAGGGTTTCCGGAGACTGGGCGCATATGCATCTGCGTTTATAACCTCGGGCCCCAACGTACTCCGTCCGCCCCGCCCATCCGGTACTTATCGCATATTGCGTCTACGACCCCAACGACTCGACGGCGCAGTGGTTTGCCGCGCCTGCCCAACAAATTACAATGAGCTGGATAGAGGTTGTATTGACGGCAGGATCACCTGTTCGATTCAGGACCGGGTCCTATGTAGGCCATTGGAAGAATGCACTTTTTTCACAGGACGCCTTGGGCCGCTTTTTTCGCAAGCCGATCATCTCATCGTTGTCCTTCCCGACTCTTACCGCCAATTGTCAGCGCGGATCCATCGTTGATAACGCAATACCCTACACAACATCCTAGTAGCACAGCTGTCTGCGTGTCCTGATCTGTGCAAACTGTTGTAGTTTTGACTATGATGGGACTCAAGAGCACAGTGTCGGGTCTGAACGCAATTGGTATCTCGAGCCGGCCTATAACTCTGAAATTGGACGTCGACACTTCCGATCTCGAGGCCCAACCCCTCCCCGTATCATCGCATATCGCGTTTATACTCAACAACTCAGCGACACAGTGGTCTGCGCGCACTGCCTACCCTTACCTATTCGTATTTCTCATTCACCGACCCAGTCGTGCGCCCCTCCCTGCTCTGTAGACCGTGATGGGGAGTTTGCCGCGTGGTTCGAATCCGGGCTGGTGTCTTGGCACTCGTGGCAATCATTTTTGTTCAGCCCTTTTGGCTTCGAGCCCTGCTGACGCACTCCGTGGGCCGTGGCACATGTCCCAAGCCGCTCATCCAGTATCATTGCATATGGAACGTACAGAGTACTCATATATAGATTGCACAGATACATGCAGCGATTTTCCACGACGGTGATAACATGCAAACGAATAATATAAGAATATAACAGGGCAAAGCAGGACAACGGGGCAGAGCAGGGTAAGGAGGCAAAGCAGGGTAACGCGTCGAAGCAGGGACAACGCGTCGATTACATGATATCACTCAGTATCGACACAAAGACCACTCGCAGAACATAACGACAAATTGATGGCCGAGAAAGTACTCTTTAGAGTGTTGGTCGGCGGCTGTGGAACCCACAATCGCACGGTGTCAATAGATTTCAGTCCTGGATTACATCTGCTGGAGAACTCACGCGGGGTTCGTCATCTAAGAGTCACGTCTGAGAAGCGACTGCTGCTGGAAGCTCCAGGCCATTCAAGAGCGACTTTTCGTCGATTAAAGAGGCCGCCCCCGTTGTTCCCTTTTCAGCGCGTGGTTCCGATAGTGCAGGTGGCTCATCCGCCTGGCCGAGCAGTCCTCAAGCGAAGCGTTGCATTGTCTTACGCAACTTGCGTCGCCAACGTCCTCCTACCACCACAATAGCCAGGAGAGGATCAACCGTTGCTTTAAGCACAGTCGTTGGCAGTGGTTTCGAGAATGTGGCAAACGCCTCCTCGTCTTTTTGGCGCGTTTCCTCGATAGTTCGGGCTGTAGCTAACTTTCGCTCCTTGAGACGAGCTCTTGCTTCTCTTACAAGCCTATGATTATTGGTCAAGAACACCAAATTGACACCAACACTTCAGGAACACTTACTCCTCCATCTTTCTAATCTCCTCAAGAAGATCCTGGGGGTCATTAACCTCAACTGTAGTACTGAGGTCGTGGGTCATGATCGCCAAGGGCATTAGCGATGGCAGCCTCTCGTCATCTTCATCCTCCACCGACGCCCCGGGTGGGGATTTGGGTTTCACCATTTTCCCGATGGCTTTCATAAGTCGTTGCAAAGGCTTCGTCCGTGGATCAGTACTCGCTCGGTGATCGCGATGCGCTTCGAGATGTTGTTCCAGATGAAGCTGTGCGTCATGCTCGGCTTGCATCCGGTCTTGTCGCTCTGAATCCTCGTCTTCAGCTTTCCAAAATTTCTCAATCTCGTCCACTAGAAGCCTAGTTGCCTGTGTCTACCTACTCAGTTGGAACCTGGGCTATCACTCTCTCAAGAAAAGCATGGTAACAGTCGTCCTAAGGAAGCGGATTTGTGGGACGCATGCATTCTCGAGATAGAGGGTGAGCGACATTTGGAAACACGGGTATGCACATTTCGGGCGTAACGAAATCCTGTGGGCGGCATGGAAGGCCTTGTCGGACTAAGGTAATGTGGACGGCCTGGTGTGGGCAGTCTGGGCTGGGAAAGATATGGAACTAATAGAGCAGTATGTGCATTAGGAAAACACTGCAAGAGAAATTTAGATGCACGCACATATCGCATCCATCCAGCGTATTTCTTTGATTCAAGTTTATCTCTTCGTCATCGAGGGAAAGTAATGTCAGAGCCGGATCGAGCTTGAATACGACGTACCCGCCGAGTTTGGGGAATAGGATGGCGTGCTTGCGTTCCTCGACTTTGTCCGGGCTTAGAAACATCACCTGCGGTGGGTGAGCCAGCTGTAGTGTCTGCCATTGGATCCTAGATGGATGTAGCGCTTGAGAGACGAAGTTAAAGTGAGAGGCCCGGCAAGCAGCAAACGAGGGTGGTAATACTATCGTCTATGTGTGAAGAACAAAAGACGGGCGGCCCGCATGTTCCTTGTCGGGACCGCCCGTGGGTAATATCACTAACACTATCACTAGCACTAGCACTGTTATATTCTGCTTGTCTTCCGGCGCGTACTTACATTTCCAACTTGAACCTTTGAGCTCGGCACCCTCACACCCAACGCACTCGCACTCCAAGGCAATCCAAGGCATCATGCTGGGACAGGCCAGTAACATGTGCTCCATTAATGACATCAAACGCGCTCGTACCCATCCGTTTTAGGCAGTGACTCGTGGGATTTTTTTGATCGGTCGTACCTCCCGATGACCCGTCATGCGC